>PVKC010045281.1:0-11449 GCA_004027635.1 Crocidura indochinensis | reverse complement strand
AAATAAGGACTGAATGAATTTAAAACCAGGCACATCTCGGTTATAATGCTTCTTTTTTTCATGGAGATCTTTTTTTATTTTTGGTTTTTATTAGACATTCTATTATTGGATATACTTGCATTCCCACAGTTTGTAGGTTAGTTTCTTTTCTTGAAGAAATTCAAAGCAGGCAGAGACTAGGAGAGTAGCAAACATTATCACAAAATTAAAAAGCAAAACAAAAAAAGCTCTCTTTCTGTGATTCTTGAGAACATGAATATATACTATAAACTAAAGATGTAGTATATTAAAAAAAAAAAAGCTCTGAAAAAAGACGCCTTCCTCCAGCACTTTGGGAGGATGCTCAGGGCAAATGAGCACATTTGAGACAGTTGAGAGTGGGGGTTCTAGCTTTTAAGTTACCCAGGCACTAAGAACTTACCTTCTGGTTAGAGACGCAAGAAACTCGGGGGACAGAGACACCTTTGCAAAGGGGCTCTTGGAAGTACTTTGTGTGGAATCCACTAGTAAAAAGGCACTGAGGGGAATGCAGATATCTCTGTGCAATCACCTCAAGCTGCTTTTCTTTAAAGATATTTTGTTTTGGGCCACACCCAGCCACACTCAGGGCTTACTCCTGCCTCTGCACTCAGGGGACAGTCCTGGCAGGACTCAGAAAATCCTATCAGTTGCAGGCGAATGACTGAAGGGTCGGCCGTGTAGAAAGCAAGTGCCTTAACTCCTATGCTATCTCTGTGGCTCCTTTATATATTTTGATAAAACCATTTTTATTTATATTATTTATATGAAGTAAAAGGAGATGTGTAATATGTAGGCTTATAACCAACTTAGAAAAATTAAGAACTAGGGCTAGAGAGAGAGCATAGTGGTGGGGCATTTGCCTTGTATGCAACCGACCCCAGAATGGACCCAGGTTTGATTCCTGGCATTCCATATGGTCCCCCAAGCCTGCCAGGAGCGATTTCTAAGCGCAGAGTCAGGATAACTCCTGAGCACCACTGGGTGTTACCCAAATACCACAAAAGAAAAAGGAAGGAAGGAAGGAAGGAAGGAAGGAAGGAAGGAAGGAAGGAAGGAAGGAAGGAAGGAAGGAAGGAAGGAAGGAAGGAAGGAAGGAAGGAGAGAAAGGAAGAAAGGAAAGAAAGAAAGAAGAAAGGAGAAAGGAAGAAAGAAGGAAGAAGAAAAGAAAAAGTAAGAACTAAGGTAAAGTCTGATTTCAACATGACAAAAATCATTAAACTCAGACTTACAGAAAAGTTAGGACTACCTCCAAGACTGCCCCTGAACCCTGCTCTGAACTGATGTTGGCTCCCTGAGGAGGGTGCTAACATCTGGCCATTGGTGTTCTGAGGGTTTTCCACACCCAGACACCAGGCACTGGCTGAAGAGAAACATGAACCAGCACAGCAGCAGAGGCCATGCGCTCCTGTAGCAGCTGTTGCAATGATGTCCACCTCGGGACAGGGTGCTGGAGAGTGACACATTCAAGTCATGCCCCGTCATGGTTCTACCAAGGACGCTGTGAGGGTTTGGGGTGAGGGAAACCCATCCATGTAGGGTGGTTGGTCCATTGGCCAACGTAGAGTGAAGAGAGCTTCAGACATCACCATCTCCACCCCATCCCCACTACAAATACACCTGCTCTTCCTTTGACCTTTTTCTGCTGCTAATCAGATATCTGAGCACCAGCCCTGAGATGCTCAAATAAACTGGGCACACAAGCTTCAGTCCCCAAACGCTCACCCATGCCAGGGCACTAGAGATAAGATGGGTGTTATGGGCCCCGAGAGATAGCACAGCGGCGTTTGCGTTGCAAGCAGCTGATCCAGGACCAAAGGTGGTTGGTTCGAATCCCGGTGTCCCACATGGTCCCTCATGCCTGCCAGGAGCTATTTCTGAGCACAGCCAGGAGTAACCCTTGAGCACCGCCGGGTGTGGAAAAAAAAAAAAAAAAGATGGGGTGTTATGACTCACTGGAGCACTTTCCTGAGTCCACCACAAATTTTTTTGTTTTGTTTTGTTTTTTGGGTCACACCCGGCAGTGTTCAGGGGTTACTCCTGGCTCTACACTCAGAAATCACTCCTGGCAGGCTCGGGGACCATATGAGATGCCAGGATTTGAACCATCATCCTTCTGTGCTATCTCTCCGACCCCCACCACCAACATTTCTGACAGCCCAGACCATTTGGACTCACAGCTGTCGCTTCCTCCAGAGCCCCCCGAAATGAACCAAACAGAGATGACCCCAATGAAATGATATCACAGCTGAGGAGTCAGAGAGGGATGACATGTTTATTTACAAAGTACAAGTGTTTTAAGATTTAATGGGAATTAAAGTGCTTGACTTCACAACATCTTTGATTCTCTGCTGTCTGAGCCTACAGACATGTCACATGATAGATACACCATTTGGACAGCTAGAGCAGAAACTGTACTTTCCGTAAATACTTTTTCACATTTAAATGAACTCTAAAGTTCCCACAGATACTTTTTCACACGGATCAATCGACAAATTAGAAACTCAGATTAACACTCCAAAGTCCCAGTCAGTTTGAAGATGAAATGCTAGTTAGGAACGGAAATGTCTCCTATTCAGGCAGCATTGTGACTAGGGCACTGCCCCAGAGGCACATTCCATGTCCACAGAATACCACACCATGTGCCATGTATGACCCTCAGACCATATGCTGCTCATGCCTCTACACAGATGGACATCGAGCAATTGGGGGGGGGAGGGTTTGAAATATCCTACAAGGAGATCTCCTGGCCTGATCCTCAGAGTCCCCCGAAGGAGCTTAGGAAGAGGTGACCAGCACCACAAAACTCACAGCAGACCCCACCAGCATCAAGGGGGTCTTAAAGGAGCTGCTAATTTCCCAGCTGGGCACGAAACCCCACAACTGGCTTCCTCCTTGCAGCCAGCAAGAAGTATGTGACCCAGAACACAGTCTGGTTTAAAAGCCAAAGGAGGAGGCCAAGAGGATAGGAAGTAAGCGGCAGGGCATATGAGGTTCTGTGCATAAGCTTTCCACCTTGCAGCCTCGGAGTTTCTCTCCACACAGAGGCTAAGAGTTGAGCCGCAGGGCTACTGACTTGACCTGCCCCCCAAATGCACCACCCACTCTGATCTTACTGTCCAGTGCTCTCCAGGACATAGTTCACAGCTTCCACCAGAGAATAACAGACTTGCCCAACTTCTTCTGAGCCCTTCATGACACAGAGGTTTGCAGAAGAGAGCAGCTGCTATCAGAAGAACATCATCCCCAAGACAGAAGTACACATAGTGCTTCATGCTAACAGAGTGGGCCTGGCTATACTCTTAGATCCAAGTTGGGTTTTAAGTTGCAGCCACTGAGGCAGGAACATGAAGACTAAACCTAGATGAACATGAAAAAGTACCCTGAGGCACGGCGGCAGGGCACAGAAACAGCCAGATCTGTGAGCAATTTATCGTACATTCTGGAAGGAGACACATAACAGAGAGATTAAAATGGCCATACCCTCTGGCCCATAGTATCTTCTGGGTACAATGTGCTTTGTGCACCATACATGATGAGGACTGCTGGTGTTCCTACATACAAGTGAGAACCCTGCATCCACAGTTCCAGGGGGCTACTCCCCCAGGATTTGGCCAGGTCTATAGGACCATGGTCAGAGTGTTCTGGGAAAGCTTTAGCAGGGACACATTTATAGTTTCGATTCTAGCTAGACAAGCTAAGGGAAGGGAAAGCATACCCTGTTTCCATACAGTAGATAAGATGAGGGTGAAGGAGGACAGCAGCTGGTCCAAGAGGGTCTAGAGGCCTGGAGGACCGGGGTCGGCATGCTGGATGGTAGGCTACACAGCACTGAGACAGAACCGGGGTGATGGGGAGAAGGGAGGCAGGACTACTTGGAAGGAGGTTCCTGTGAGATTCTTGAAAAAATGGGATTTCTTTAAAATGGGGTACCTTCAGTTATGATGAACACAGCATTCAGCCCGTCTGCCCATTAGAGCTTCCTGGGAAAGGGGCCCAGGTGTGCCTGAGGGGCCTACCCAAGTCCTCTCCTCTTCCAATGACTGGGTCTGCACCTCTTCTCTGAATAAAGCCAGAGCAGCCCAAGGGGAGAGCACATTATACCCGACATGTGTGAGGCTCTGGGTTCCATCCTCCGCTCCACCCAAACAAAAAAGAACCAAAGCAGCCTCCATAACAGAGATGAACTTCAAGAATGGTTCCTCAGGGGGCCGGGCGGTGGCGCTGGCAGTAAGGTGCCTGCCTTGTCTGCACTAACCTAGGACGGACCGTGGTTCGATTCCCCCGGTTCCCCATATGATCCCCCGTGCCTGCCAGGAGCGACTTCTGAGCAAATAGCCAGGAGTATCCCCTGAGCATCACTGGGTGTGGCCCAAAACTAACAAACAAACAAACAAACAAAAAAGAACGGTTCCTCAAAGCCATGACACATGCATCCTTACTGGCACCCACAGACAGGCACACACATACACACACACACACACACACACACATATATACTCACACAGTAGGTACACGCACACAGATTCATAGATTCACAGTCATGCTCTACTCCACTCACACTCATGTTCACATGCCTTCTACACATATTATCACATCCATTCATGTTCCACTCATATACTCACATACTCTCATGCTTGCACACACATTGCAAGAAGAAGCAAGAAGCAATGGAATATCTCTAGTACCCAGAGCCCCTCCCCTGTTCGGCTCTATCTGGCTGGTTGAGGTGATTTTCAGGACTAACACTTTCCTTTCACAGAAGAGGGGACCTAGACATGTCACTGACCATGTCCTGTCATCTTGGGCTGGTGGAAGAGAAAGATGGGGCTGCCCCATTGTCCCTCTTCTGGGGCAAAGGGAACCTGGGTTGCATGGAGGACCCCTGGGAAGCACATGTGAGGCAACAGCGGTATATTTGGGGGCCGTGGGAAGGAGCACCACTGAAACTTCAACTTGGGCACCACAAAGAGCAATCTGTCCTCAAAGGGACTTCGGCCCACATGTAGCTTTTAAGGAGGCAGGGACACGGTTTTCTGCTGTTCCCATTGCCTGCTCAGGAACTCCTCACATTGCCATCCTTCCAGGAAACTTTGGCTTCAAGGGTCCCAGAAGAATGGGTCCCTGGAGTGACCATGTAAGTTAGCTGGTGAGAGGACACAGATGCCTGAGCACATGGGCTAAGGAGGAGGGTGCACGGGCACTGGGTTCCCAGGGGTCACTTGGGTAAGGCCGGGGTCCTCCTGGTTCAAGTTTGGGTGAACATTTTTGTGCATCTGTTATCAGAGGTCAGTGAAGAGATAAGAATCCTGATAATCTGACTGTCCCCAATGCCCCAATGTACTGGACCTCAGAGCCTTCCACATTGCAGTCAGACCCCACCCGTCTGCTACTCTCACACGATGTTAGCACCATCAGAGACAGGCACTGCGTATAGGCACCAGCCAGGTGCGGAACTGAGACACTGCTGGGAATTCACACACAGAAATGACAGACTTTTCTCATTATAAAAATACCAATACCCTTGATGGCAATCCATTATACATACATCACCCAAAACATTGACCTTTAGAATACTGTTCATCCAAGATAAAACATGCTTTGTATTTTAAAAATAAATTAGAGACAAATAGGAACCTAAAGTTGAACAGCATGGAGCATATGTACATATATTTATATTTCTATTTAATACAATATACACATAATTACTATGTACTTTGATATGCTTAAGATCTCTATAAAAACAAGTATTTTCTTTCCTCATGTCAAAATTGGAACACGGCTGGCTGTCCTTTTTTGTCTTTTGCTTGGAAAAGACAAACGGATGATGCTCTTTCTGCTGCTGGAGCTCTAGACTGCATTGAGGCCTGAGCCTGCACCATGCAACACCAAACTCAAGCACCATGGGCAGGGGGGCTATGGCGTTCCCAAAGGACTGACAGATGTCGAGCTGATGGGGAAGCTCCCTTCCTGGTGCTCACCCTTTCCTGTTCGACCTGGGATCTGTCCTTCCAACATAAAGTGCTCAGAGGCAAAGGGCCCAGTGGGTGTGTTGGCTCAGCATTCTGATCTCCTGCGCTGGTCAGATGGCTCGTCCACGGCGCCTGGTGGCTCACCCAGCCCCTCTGGTGTCTCTCCTTGGACTGCCAGTAAGATGATCCGCAGCCACCTCTGCTTTAGCTCCTCACTGTCAGCGGCAAAGCTGTGCACAGACTTGGACTGTGTCAGCTTGAAGCTGTGCGGCAGGTCGGCGCTGCGAGGCAGATTGTCCACCACGTAGCCCAGCAGTGGGATGGTGGTCTGGGCTCTCACATCCTGGGGGCAGGGACACAGTGGGGAGGGCTGTGTCTGGTTCCAGTGCCACCTTTCCATACACACACCTGCACACCCACTCGTATACACACACCTATGTGTCCACACTCGAACACATATGTGCAGGCACAATGTACTATACAAATGCACACACACTCTCATGCATATGTACATGCCGCTCACAATACACCCTTGGATGCATGTGCATGCTCACACATGTATACCTACACCCATGAACTTATACATGCATATCCACACAAGCTCATATGTGTGCCCACATGTACACCCATGCAAACACACCACAGGTATGTATAATCACATCCATGTGCAGTCACACATGTACTCCCACAATGCCCCTATACCCCACACATATGTGTATCTATATTCACACATGTGTACCTATAACAACAATGCACACCCACATAACGTGTATGTACACCCACATACCAATACATGTGTATCGAAGACATTCTCGTGTACATTAACACACGAAAATATATAAAATACACATGTGTGGTGTGATTGCACCACATGTGTACACATATGTGTGCCAAACATATACCTACGTGTATCCATGCACTGCACACATGCCCATGCAGTCCCAGGTTGTGTGTCCCTAAATGCTTCCGAGGGCTAGGGATCCCCTGCTGCTCAAGGGAATGTTCACTCATGACCAGTGAGAGGGGAAAGAGGGAGGAGAACAGGTGCCAGGCAAAGCTCAATCTTGTATGTGCGACACCCCAGGTTTGATCTCTGGCACCATCTGAAGCCTGAGCACTGGGCGTAGTTCCTGTGGCCAGAACGGCTGGGATTAAGCATAATTTATCTGGCCTGGTTTAACGAGTATCAATGGGATTAGTGCAACCCCCCTAAGCACTGCTTGGGGTCCCCCACAGGCAGAGCCATTGGTTGCACATAGACTACCAGGAATGATGAGAATTTCACAACTTAGTGGTGGATTGATCTCCACAGACTCCATCAAACTAACTACAGGCAGTAACAGAGTCCAAGAAAGTGGCCAAAGGGACTGAACAGCCCCCAACCCGCATGTACTATCCATCTCTGGGATGAGCGGTCACAGCTCATCCTGGGTATGACTGGGTACTTTTTCCCCTCTGTCCCACAGAGACATTCTGAAGGCTTCACCCCTCCTCTGTACCTGCTCCCTAATCCCAAGCTACTGATAAGGAATCATGTTGAGAACCCAGAGAAGACTAAGCTAGAACTGAGAAATACCAGTACACACACACACACAAACACACACACATGTACACACAAACACACACATGTACACACACAAATGTACACACATATCGTGTTGAGAACCCAGAGAAGACTAAGCTGGAATTGAGCAATACCAGTACATACACACATACACACACACACACACACACACACACACACACACACACACACACTGTGGAAGCTGAATGCTAAACACATGACTCTGGGCCCAGTGTCCCCCACCCATGGGGCCCAGAGCAGCTACCTGGGGTGCACCATACATGTAGAGCACCAGGGGGTCCTGCTTGGGGATCACACACCATGCTTTCTGCCATGGCTTCGACTTCTCCGTGTACTGCAAGAAGCTGCATACCACGCTGTTTCCGGACACTTCTGCAGACTCGATCTGGGGGCATGTGAAGACACAAGAGTGAGTCCGAGGACTAGAGTCACCAATGCAGCCACTTGATAGCCCACAGGATGGACACCCAGGTCACATGCAGAGAGAGTCTCCATTCAGTGCCCTGCCTCTCTCATGATCTGACAAGTCCACCTGGACAAGTGGACGTAATGGTCTTCTCTACTAGCAAACTCACACCAGACATGGGGCTAGTAGGAACCTTCTTTGTTTACAGTAGTCAAGGTCTTTTTTGAATATTGTCTATAAATATGTCAAACATTTGCTTTCTTTATTATTATTATTATTTGGTTTTTTGGGCCACACCTGGTGGCACTCAGGAGTTACTCCTGGCTCTACACTCAGAAATCACTCCTGGCAGGTTCAGGGAACCATATAGGATGCCGGAAACCGAACCCAGATCTGTCCCAGATTGGACGCTTGCAAGGTAAATGTCCTGCCACTATGCTATTACTCCAGTTCCCACTTTCTCTATTTTGAAGGAAAAAACTGGTCCATTCTACCCCTCAGTAAATCAGATCAAGAGTCTTCCAAAAAACAGGGACTGTAGGCCGCCCTGTTAGTACAAGACAAGTGTCTGGTATGCACACTTTAGTATGCACTTGTGTGTACATGCAGTTGGCACACATGTTCTTGTGTGTATTTATATATTCACTTGTGATATACATGCATGTATGTGTGCTTTGTATGCTTGTGTGTATGTGTACTTAGCATGCACATGTGATCACATGTGTGCCAGTGAGTATATATGTTCTTATGTGCATTCCTGTGTGTGGTCCTCTGTGCACACTTGTGTGCATATTTGTGTTTTGGTGTGCTGCTATGTACAATTGGGTGCATGTTTGTGTGTTTATACACATAATCAAGATGTGTGTGTGTAAGGGAGAAAGAGAGAGAGAAAGTGCAGGGTTGATGACATCACCCCCATTCACACCCTTCATTCAGATAGACTTATTTGATTGTTCCAGAAACAAAAAACTAAAGTTTACCCCAGGTATATGTTTCTAAAAAAGACCCAGAAACAGCCCGAGGGCTACTGGGAAGCTGGTCAGGCTGGGCAGACATGTGATGCCTCTCCCATGGCTCCATATCCTTCAACTCACTTCTGTCTCAGTGTACAGAGGTAGCCTTTGGTCACATCCACTGCTGGGATGTGACAGGGTCAATGCAGCTGAGGGGACAAGGGGACTGGGACCTGCACAGACAGACTGAGAGTTTGCTTCTGAACAGACGGTTCAGATTCACTCTCTGCCCCAGACTTTGTGCCCCAGAGGTTATATTATAAACCTAGTTTCACTTGTAAGAATCTTTGCAGGCGGGGCCCGGGAGATAGCATGGAGGCAAGGCATTTACCTTTCATGCAAAAGGTCATCGGTTTGAATCCCGGTGCCCCATATGGTCCCCCGTGCCTGCCAGGAGCAATTTCTGAGCATGGAGCCAGGAGTAACTCCTGAGCACTGCCGGGTGTGACCCAAAAACCAAAAAAAAAAAAAAAAGAATCTTTGCAGGCAAAAGCTGTGACTGCAGTTCCCAGGCTGGGTTTACTCCAAAATTATGAGTTAAGGCCACTTGCGAGACTTCTCCATAATATCTGAAAGTGGTTACAAGCAGCTTTCAGTGATGATCCAAAGAATATAATAAACTGGGACTTGAGAAGGCACTAAGAGAACATTTCATTCCACCAATGGGTTTTCAGTCAACGCATGAGCCAGTACAGTCCTGAGGATGAGTGAGAGGATGTGTGTTAGACTCCTGCAACCTTGCACACTGAGGGAAACTGAGGGGCTCAGGAGGGT
Organism: Crocidura indochinensis; assembly: GCA_004027635.1. Classification (NCBI taxonomy): domain Eukaryota; kingdom Metazoa; phylum Chordata; class Mammalia; order Eulipotyphla; family Soricidae; genus Crocidura; species Crocidura indochinensis. The sequence goes on along the minus strand of PVKC010045281.1, from coordinate 1,681 downwards.
TTGGGATCCCCAGGGACAGCTGAGAATTGAAGACCCAGCAGCCCAGGCCTGGAAGAAGAGTTACTACAGCAGGCGGGTCCTGCAATCTGGGGCCAGGGTCAATGTCCCCGAATGCCTGTGACAAGGATAGGTGGCAGAGCATATCTATCCATCCTTGCCACAGAGTTCAGAGCACACAACATGACTATGTCCCCTACCTCTAAGATGCCTTTTCTCTTCTTCTCTTCACCGTCTGTGAAGCCGCTGATAAGGAGGAAACAGTCTCTGCACACCTTGCTCACCTTCCCTCCATCATACTCCAGCTGGGCTTTGTAATCCGAGCACTTCCAGCAGACCACCTGGGGGATGGCAGACAGTGAGCCAAGGAGCTGTGGAAGGGCAGGAAAAGACTGGGCAGGGGACAGTGGGCAGGAGGGGAGAGTGGGGTGCTCCCAGGCACAGCCTTGAGGGACTGTCTCTGCATGGTCCCTCGATGGGATAGAGGATGAATGAGCCCAGTTCATGAGGGTGACCCTGAGGCTCTCTCACTAAGTGCTCTTGCACTGTCACAACTGTCTTTGGAGAATTGTCTCCAAATCTCCTAATCAGAGAATGGCCTTCCAACCTCTAGCATCACCCTGGCCCCAGCTTAGAGGAATTTCAGGAACTTCATAGTACTGAGTCCTGCAGCTCACACCATAAAACCCTCAGGAAAAGCTCTCACGACTTTTCCCCAAGTTGGGAAATGCCATGCAGTGTAGAACACAGACATGGCCTGCACACCCTCATCTACTTGCATGTCAGAGCCTGGCAGACCCAGCTCAGAACACATGAGCTCTTCAAACATCTGGTTGTGCTTACGGAAGGCAACTGGGCCAGCCTGGAATCATTCAGGCAAGGGCATCATCAGAGGTGGGGCTTAAAGTCTCTCCCCAAAACAGTGGTGTTGGCAGTCACCTAAGAGTCAGTCTCTGCAGAGGAGAAAGTCAGCCGTGTGGTATGAGGGGCACCACAACCCCAGTGCACCACAGGGCTCTAAGTAAACCTGGACTAAAATCAGCCCTTTCTCTGTCCTCCAACATTTCTTGGTGCCCCGGGGCTGGGACTTAATGGGGGTCCATGCATAGATGCCCCTCAGTTGAACAACAAATCCAGGCAGGTCTTGGTTTTCTTTTATGTATGTATGCGTGTATGTATTTTTGGTTTGGGGGCCATACCCGGCAGTACTCGGGTTACTCCTAGCTCTGTGCTCAGGAATCATTCCTGGCTAGCTTAGGGGGCCATATGGGATGCTGAGGAGCAAAGCCAATTATTTGCATACAAGGCAAATGCCCTACCCACTGTGTTTTCATTCCAATCTCAGGTCTTGGTTGCTAGGCATCATGGTTGCTGCTCTGTCCTTCACTGCACTGACCATAGAGGGTCCAGTGCAAGAAATGGCTTCACTAAGTAGCAAGGGATCACTAACCAGCACGGGTTATACTGATCTTCATGGGTTATTAATGACCAGTACAGGTTATTACAGACCAGTATGGATTTTACTAATCAGCACGGGGAATACTGACCGCTTATATTGATCAGGATGGGTTCCATTGACAAGGATGTGTTATGTTGATCCAAATAGCTTACATTGTTCAGCATGAGTTCAATTGACCAGAATTATTCCACTAACCAGCATGGGTGAGATGGATCCTAATGGAGT
>PVKC010045280.1:0-11416 GCA_004027635.1 Crocidura indochinensis | reverse complement strand
AAAAAAAAAAAAAAAAAAACCCAAAAAGAAAAGAAAATCAATGACAATTTACTATTGCTATAAAAATCTATTTAGCATTCACATTTTCATTCATTCATATATAAGAAATAATCGATCTTTTAAAGACAGTGTGGGATTGGAAAAAACTTATGCTATGGCTTGGTAAGTCTTTGAAATCTATTTTTATCTAGATAATTATTACCAGTCTTCTAACAACATCCTCACCCCAAATCTTCTTCACACCAATTTTTTTTTTTGAAGAAGCCAGAGCATTTGTCCTTTAGATTTACAGGGAATCTTAATATGGAAGTCCTCTCCCCAGGGTTACTATTTTTCACATGAACATATTCTTTAGACAAATCCAAAATCTTTTCTTTAAGCATTTTTCCTTCACCACTTAATTTAGTTAAATTAGTAGTTAAGTAGGTAGTTATATACCTACTCATAGAGGTTTAATTCATTGAAACATGTTGCTCCAAGTAAAGTATAAATGTGAATTTTTAATTCTCCAAAGGATGACTTTCCTCTACACCGAGATACAGGGGCCAAGAATCTACTTTTTGTAGCATGACCACATCTAAGATATACAACCAGTATTTGCCAATCAGTTCCTTTTATTTCAATGACCAGTCAGTGTGGTTTGGGGCTAGAGCATAGATCATAGATCATAGATATTTATTATCATAGATAACCTTTTCTAAAAGTGTTTATTTTCTATAATGATCTTTGTTGCATATAATATGCTGTACTGCATTTTATTCATTTTCTATATTCAGTACAACTGCAAAGAACCCAAGAAGTCATATTTCTCTTTATATCAGTAGAAAGACAAAGAATTAGTGAGTTTCTGTCATATATATATATATATATATATATATATATATATATTGGTTTTGGTTTTGGGGTCACACCTGGCAGTGCTCAGGGGTTACTCCTGGCTCCATGCTCAGAAATTGCTCCTGGCAGGCACAGGGGACCATATGGGGCACCCGGATTTGAACTGATGACCTTTGGCATGAAAAGTAAACGCCTTACCTCCATGCTATCTCACGGGCCCCGAGAGATATATTTTTATGCTAAAAAGTAAAACTAATGTTCATTATTTTCTTCATTCAACTATTATCTTTATCATTCAATAGTAAATTTATATTTTCTCAAGTTAGCATCCTGGCATTAAATAGCATATCAGGGTTAAGGAAGAAAAATATCATTTACAGTTTAAATCAGGGGTCCTCAAACTTTTTAAACAGGGGCCCAGTTCACTGTCCCTCAGATCATTGGAGGACCAGACTATAGTAAAAACAAAAAATATGAACAAATTCCTATGCACACTGCATACATCTTATTTTGATGTGAAGAAACAAAACGGGAACAAATACAGTATGTGACCCGCGGGCCGTAGTTTGAGGACCTCTGGTTTAAACTATGCAATATAGTATAATATATAATACCATTTTTAGCTATGCAATATAGTATATTTTTTATTTACCATACCCAGCAGTTTTCATAAGTTATGCTTGGGGTGAAGGAAAGGTGGACTTGGATGCTAGAGATTAAACTCATGGTCTCATCCATACTAGGCTTATTATCTACCAATGGAGCTATATTATAAACATCATAAACATCACAGTAACATAGTTATAAGATAGCTTGTACTATATTCGATTTGGATGCTTTCATTGTACACATGTGGTTAATTAATTTATCTAAGTTTTATTCCATGGACTTTAACAGACTTAAAATGAACTATAAATTAACATGAAATTTGTCGTATTGAACAAATTATATTGGGTTCTATTCACACTACAAAGTGGACTCTTTTCTTTATAAAAAGGAATAGCAATAACAATACTTCTGTTGGGCAGGAGAAATAGCATGGAGGTAGGGAATTTGCCTTGCATGCAGAAGGACAGTGGTTTGAATCCCAGCATCTCATATGATCCCCCGAGCCCACCAGGAACAATTTCTGAGCATAGAGCCAGGGGTAACTCCTAAGTACTGCCGGGTGTGACCCCAAACCCAAAACAATACAAACAAAACAAAACATCTGTTATTGTTGCTCTGAACCGTCTATTGTGCTTTGCTCATACTATATTTTGTTTTGATTTGAACATGTCAATTTTTACCTTTAAAAATCTATATAGTTGAATTTCCAAATGCTTGACAATAAGAATTTGTAAAGGCAACTCTTCCCTTGCCTTCTTTTATGCCGGGCTGAGGGATCCATCTGGAAATAAGAGCAGCTGTTCTTGGTGCCCTAGTTTAGGACACTTCAAACACAGATTTAGCTTTATCCCATTTTAAGTACAGATATTTCAAGATCCCATGGAATGGGACACGACCCATCTACTTTATATTTGGATGCTACTTTTACTGAAGATAGATTGTAGTGGGGGAAGGGAGGAAAGAGATGGAGAAAGAGCCTATTGATGCCAGGTCAATGATGTCTGTATTTTTAGAGTTCCCTTCACTTCCAAGAATGTGTCCACTATAACTCAATATTCTCAGTCATATCAACAACATTTCAAAACGTAGGGGCTTAAAACAAGCTATGCTGGTGGCTATTTTCATTTGAGTTGAATAAAGATGAATGTTTAAAAGTTGAGTCTGTCCAATTCTATGGGTGCTCACATCACAGAGAACTACCTTTCTTCCTTCAATGGAAGGGCATTATCATCCTACTGTGGGGTTAACAGTTTATTTTTACATTCAGGAAGCAGAGTTACAGCAGAATCATGGGAATTGGATATGGAAAAAAAATACTCACAAAGCAATCTCTTCCATATTCAGTCCACTTAAGAATTCTTAGCTGTTCTTCAAGGATGGTGTTAGCTACCAAATTCCTCTCTGTACTGAACTAATTTCAATTTTAAGAATTCAGTGGATCCCTTGGAAAAGATTATTTTTGTACAGCCACTTACCACACCTAGGGGATAGCAACCTTTTAAGAAACAAAATCAAAATTACTAAATGTTGTAAAGAATATATGAACATGCTAAAATGAAATTACAATTTTACTATAATGTGGGGATTTTGTTTCTCCTTTGAACCATTCTTAGTAATCAGGACCTATCTTTAGCGGTTCCTCTTGGTTGCACTCAGGAGGTCAGGAAACTCTCAGGCAGATCACAAATCTCACAGATAGAAAGCATGTGTTTAACACATGAAGCTAACTATTAAATATTTAAACCAATCAACAATAGACACCAAAGAAAATAAATGATTCGCAAAGAAATATATAGTCTTTAAGATAACAACTCATCTTGTTAATATTATCCAGAATATCTCCTTAGTAGGGACATTTGAATTGCAGTTAGGATGTCATAAAATAAAAAAATTTAAGTTGGTCTCATAATTTTACTAATGGTAAACCTAGCATCTAGGAAAATGAAACTTACTTTTTATAATACTAGAATCATTTCATTGCTTAGACTTTCCACATTTCTTTTAATTTTTACTTATTTTATTTAAGCACCATGATTACAAGAATATCCATTGTACAGTTGATTTTTTTCTCACAGTTACAAAGTTGTTCATGATTGATTTTCAGTCATATAATGTACAATACCCTTTCACCAGTGCACTTTTCTCATTACTAATGTCTGCAGTTTTCCTCTCACCCCCCTCCATTCCCTCTCCCTTCCCTGCCTCTTCCCTGCCTCTAGAGAACAAATTTTCTCTCTATTTCTCTCTCTCCCTCTCTTCCTTTCACTCTCTTTTTTTTAAATTTTAGAAACTGTGGTTTGTAATATTGCTCCTGAAGGGGTATCATTAATATCACTTTATCTTCTTTCAGTATCCAATTCTTTTTCACTGGGTGATGCTCAGGGGTTAGTTACTCCTGGTTGTGCCCTCAGAAATCATTCCTGGCTTGGGGGACCATATGGGATGCCGGGGGATCGAACCATTGTCAGTCTTAGACTAGCTCGGCCAAAGCAGACACCTTGAACCACAGCTCTGGCCCCTCAGCATCCAATTCTTGCCATTCTTATCCAGAGTGATCATTGACAACTATCATTGTCATAGTAGTCCCTTCCTTCTCTGTCCTACCTGCATTCTCCCATTAATTGTATCAAAGTTTCTACCATGGATTGGTCCTTCTGGCCCTCATTGTTATTGGCTCTGAATATTCATACAATAGTATCTATTATTAGTACTCAAAAATTAGTGCAATTACTATATTCTATCTCTCTCCCTCTGACCCATTTTCTCAGCATAATGCTCTCCATATACATAATGTATAAAATATTTCGTGACTTAATTTTTCCTAATTGCTACATAGATGTATCACAAATTCTTGTGCAGATAAATCACAATTTCATTATCCACTCTTATGTTGTCTGGCACTTACTTGGGTTGATCCAGATTCTGACTATTGTGCATAGTGCTGCAAAGAACATAGGAGTACAGAGGGCTTTTCTGCATTATATTTTTGGGATCCTAGGGTATATTCTAGGAGTGGAATTTCTGAATTATATGGAAGCTCAATTTCTAGTTTTTTGAGGCATATTAATTTTGGGTACTCCGCATTTCTGATTGAAATTTCCAAGTGATATTATTACCAAATAAGTGGGTAGAATTTGTTATAATTATTTGTCATATAATTTGTTATAATTTGTTATAATGGTGAATTAGAAGTGTCAAAAAAAATAAAAGAAGTGTTTAAAGAACTAATGATTAAATGTCATTTAGTGATTGAGATTTTGAAAACTATATCTTTGAGAATACTATTAAATTTAGATCAGTTTTAGGTAATGCATCTCCAATAATGGAAATAAACAGTGCAATATATTAGTGCTATACTTTCTCTGAATTATTGGGCATAGTGTGGTAATTACCGAGTTTCACTGCAATGAAAATATTTAATCAAATTACATTATGGCACCATTGAAAACTTCACTCTTACCCAATATATCTATGCTTACTCAGTCAATATTGATTATAGATTATTATTGATTATTTTATATCAAATAAAATCTAGATCATGCTTTTACTGGAAAACATTGATGTGGGAATGTTAAACGGACTCATTGATTTGTTGTGCAAACTACTCTAGGCTATATAATTTTTATATTACCCTAATATTCTTCAAAGTTTCTCAAAATTATTTGACTTATGTTTATGCTCCATCCCCCATTTCTAGGGAAAAAAGTCTTTCAGTACACTCCTGGAATATCTATCTTCTTTAAATAAATAGAATGTATTCTACAAAACCACATAGCATCTAAAACTACTGTCAACTTCCTCCTATTATGCTAGCTCATGAAGGGCACAGCATTGCCCATTTTGCAAACAGTTTGCATTAAATATTCATATCTTAGTTATACAAGAAATTAAAGACTTGAATATTTATATTAAAATACGTAATTTTTGAAATGGGGGTCTATTTATAATAGAATATTTATGTTCTATTTATTTTATATTCTATTTATAATAGAATATTTTGTCTGGTTATCTACCAAGATAGGAAATATAAAATGAAAGGTGAAAAATGAAATCAGGGGGACAGATCAATAGTGCAGCTGGTAGGGTATTTGCCTTGCAAACAATTGATCTAGGTTCAATCCCTGATCCCCCAAAACCAACAGGAGTATACTCTGAGCACTGCTAGTTGTCAACTAATCATCTTCCAACCCACAAAAAGAAATCTGAAGAAAGGCTTAAATATAGGGGTGTTTTATAATTGAAAGCTTCTTGTAGTACAGTAAAAAACTTTACGGAAAATATATCTCCTTTGCCCAAAACAATATTGCACAGGCATCTACAATAGTCTACTTCTTTACGATATGTTGAAAAATTTGAAATGCTTATTTATATAAAAATATGTTTTACAGGGGCCCGGGAGATAGCATGGAGGTAAGGCGCTTACCTTTCATGCAAAAGGTCATCGGTTCGAATCCCGGTGCCCCATATGGTCCCCCGTGCCTGCCAGGAGCAATTTCTGAGCATGGAGCCAGGAGTAACCCCTGAGCGCTGCCGGGTGTGACCCAAAAACCAATATATATATATATATGTTTTACATATAAGTGGTGTAAAATTATAAGTCATATATATTTTACAAACATGAGCATCTCAGTCAATCTTTCTCAGAAGGCACTTAATCTACATGAATTTGTATAAGTGTGTGCCCTATATATTCAGTTGCTTAAATTCTTGGGAGCCGGAAGGTGACGCAGGAGGTAAGGTGCCTGCTGCCTTGCCTAGGATGGACCACGGTTCGATCCCCTGGTTCCCATATGGTCCCCCGTGCCTGCCAGGAGCGACTTCTGAGCACATAGCCAGGAGTAACCCCTGAGAGTCACTGGGTGTGGCCCAAAAACCAAAAAAAAAAATTCTATTAGAAATATAATAATGAGCTGAAGATATAATATAGGGGAAAGATGTTTATCTTTCATTGGACCAATCATGGTTCCAATTTTCTGCATTACCAATGGTCCCCTGAGCATCTTGGGTCACTCTTGAACACAGAACCAAGCATAACTGAGTTGCTTCTTGTATCCTCTAAAACAATCTCCTAAAAATTGACAAATAAAAAAGAAATATAGCTGTAAAAATTAAAGTATAAGCACCTATTAGATAGAAATATTTTACAATTTAAATAGAATAGCAGAATAAAATTGACTCCTTTCTTTGAAGCTTTAAACTTTGAGGGTTTTTTTTTTTTATTTTAAGTGTCACAGTTCCTATAATTCATTTTTGTATCTACTAACTCACACATTCTATTTTCTCCATTCACCCAGTTTTTGAGGACAGAAATTATAATCAATCTCTTTTCACATATTCAGTAAGTTGTGTTTTAAAGATATACTACTAAATGATTTTTTTACTACTAAATGATTTTAAATTAATTAAAAGAAGTTTAGTTCAATACCCTAGGACATTACATAACCACTATCTGTAAACTTAGCAAAGCTCAATTTTAAATTTAATGAGAAATTTCCTAATGAGTAAAATGTTTATGAGATATCTTATAGGTCAATTAAATTATATAAACATAGGTGCATTGATTGCATTAATAAAATATAAAAGGGTTTGTTTGTATATTGTAATTGTAACTACAATTATAACTAGCTTGAAAAAGTAGATTACTTTACTGGTTTTAAAAAGTAAGTTATTTCTGCAATGTGTTTTATATTTTTTTTCTTCTTTTTGTATTTCTTGGTTTTTGACCACACCTTCAGTGGTCAGGGTTTACTCATGGCTCTATGCTCAGAAGTTATTCCTGACCGGCGAAAAGAATATGGGATGCCAAGGACAGAACCTAGGTTGGCCACATGCAAGGCAAATACCCTACCTGCTGTGCAATATATTGTTGCAGCCCCTTTTCTTCCTGTTTTTATTGAATTGTTGTATTGACAAAACTGGTAAAGATAGTTACATGAGGGGCTGGCAAGGTGGCGCTAGAGGTAAGGTGTCTGCCTTGCAAGTGCTAGCCAAGGAAGGACCGTGGTTCGAGCTCCCAGAGTCCCATATGGTCCCCCAAGCCAGGGGCAATTTCTGAGCACTTAGCTGGGAGTAACCCCTGAGCATCAAATGGGTGTGGTCCAAAAAACAAAACAAAACAAAACAAACAAAAAGAAAGATAGTTACATGCATATATTTTTGTTGTTGTTTCGTTTTTTTTGTTTGTTTGTTTGGGGGCCACACTCAGTGACACTCAGGGGTTACTCCTGGCTAGGTGCTCAAAATCACTCCTGGCTTGGGGGACCATATTGGAAACTGGAGATCAAACCGAGGTCCATTCTGGGTTGGCTAGATGCAAGGCAAATGCCATACCACTGTGCTATCACTCCAGTCCATATGCATATATTTTCTAACACCCCAGTCATCACCAAAGTGGTGGTTCTATCCAATTATTGCTGAAGATCCCATCTCATTTATTCCCTGTCTGCGCATTTTCCCCTAGGTAACTCATATCTAGAGACCAACTTTCCAGTTCTGATGCTCTTGGTCATTTGTTGCTCCCTTATATGCTTCTTTATATACCACAAATATTCATAACTTTCCCTCTAACTCCCAACTAACTCCTCAACATGATACTACTAATTCCATCCAGGAGTGTCAATATAATGTGTTTATATATATATATATATATATATATATATATATTGTTTATATAATTTCAAATTTTTTTCTTAAAGCTAAGTAGTATTCCATTGTGTATATAACATGTTATTTCACCAGTCATCTATTGAAAACCCAAGTTTTTATTTACTTCAATGGGGTCCAAAGGCAATTACCTATCCATAATTGATCAACAGAATTAATACCTAATCTACAATAAACTAGACACAAAGGAGACCACTTATACTAGCAGTCTAGGGGGTAAGGGAGAGGATATGAGATGCATTCTGGGAACGGAGGACAACTTTGGTGGTGGGAATTCCCTTATTCAATGTCAATATGTACCTAAAATATTACTGTGAACGATATGTAATCCATTTTGGTCAAAATAAAAATGATAAAAAAGAAAGAGAGAGAGGTTCCTCCAAACAATGATCTCCCGGGTCCAAAGGCAACACCTGTCCATAATTGATCCATCAGATTAGACAGTTCAAACATAGAACTGCTAATATATTCATCAGGAACCATCAAACAATACCTGGAGAGTCTATGTGCCATGGCATATTAGGGTTAAAACATGTTTCTATATTTTCTCTGTTTTATTATTTCACATCAGGAATATGAAGGGTAGAAAAAACTATGAATTCAAAATCTGGTCTTTTAATTTTTGTATGATATTGCTTTAATTTTCATATAAATTATATTTTATGTCTGTGTCTGATTGCCTTGCTAAAATCGCCTTTAAATGAATTATTTATTGAACAATTTTACATTGGCTGCTATATCAACTTAAAATTCCTGTATTCTACTAGTTTTTGCTCTAAATTCTATACTTTCTTGTTTTGTCAGTCTACCACACAGGACTTAACTACTCAAAAGAGTCTAAGTTTTCATAAGTCATACTCAGAAAGAACCAGACTTTGGAAATAATCTAGTATTCCCTTATCAAATTATGAGTGAGAGGCAGGTCAGTCAGATCATTAGCAGCAGACCTTCCATTAGAATTTGAGTTTCTGTATTTAGAACCTTTCCCATCAGACAATGCTTCTTCCTTTACTGATCTAAAGAGTTTAATACTCAGAGGTGTTCCAATGCCATTAAATGACCTAGTGTCAATTCTAAGGACCATTAAGATCATTCTTTCTAAGGTTACTATGGCAGATAAGCCTAAGCCAGATCCTAGGGTCCAGGTAAGGTGTCAGTGCTATTAGGAGTATGTACATTGGTTGCTATTAGAATCTGCAGTTTTAAGAACTCTCTTAACTCTCTTGAGCTCTCCCCTTCTCCCCCCCCCCCATGGATCACATTTCCCTGCACATTACACCACAGTGACCCAGACACAACACTGACAGCTGTGGAGTAAATAAATAAAAACAGAGTATTTTGATCCCAATGGGGGGGAGGGGCAGCAACATGTTGGGGACCAGAAGAGAAAGAGGCACACGGAATGAAACTACCACAGCTGTGAAAAGAACAGATGCCGGGAGAAAGGAACACAGTGAGGAAGGGAGGACAGAGAAGATTAGAGTGTGCCAATGTCAGAAATGTTGAAGTACTTGGAAAGGGCTTCACATACTTGGGAAATGTGGAAGTGTTTACATTAAAAGGAGAATATCAAATGCCTTCCTAAATGCTAGCCAGATTATCGAAGACCCAAGTTGACCCGAAGGTAAAAAGCTTAAGTCCTTGCCCAGAGAACCCATTAGAGAGAGAGGCTCAAGAATTCTTTATATTCCATTCAAAGGATTGGATATCAGCTGTGTGTTCTGAATATCAGCTGTGTGCATCAATTCACTAACTTTATGTAAGAGGCTATAGAAAATAATGTGGATGCCTGAGCATTATAAGTCAAGTAGATAAGAATGCAAATGTTCTTGGCCCATCAAGATCTACTGAGTCAGAAGTTCTGGGAAGAGAGCCACAAACTTGCTCTCAAACAAAACTTCTAGGTGTTTCGGATCCTATTTAAGACTGAGATTATTGAGGCTATGGAGATGACTCAAAGGAGCAGGGAACATGATTACATGGAGGAGCACCAAGTACCATTTCTTACTTATACAAAATGTGTTTCACTTATTCAAGTACTGCTGAATATGGCCTCTGCTTTCATTATCACTACCTTCATCCCACATCTCCCCAAAATTGAGAACTTCTGGTGTACGGCTAGGGCACTTGTAATTACGGTTTCCCTAGCTAAAGACCTTCACTGAACTTCCTATCTTGATCTTTCAGGACTTTACAGAAAAGGTGCCCATTACTGAACAGAAGTTTTCTCAAAATGTTAGCAAGGGTCAGAGTAGCTAGAATTACAGGGAAGCTAATTGCACAGTCCAAAAACCTGAAAGTTATGAATGGAGATTGTTTGCAATCACTTTGTTGGATACTGCTAATCAGAGATGTAGAGCAAGGTCAGGACTTCCATTTCAAAACCATTTTCAGCACGCGTCTATATAAACTCAGGGCAGGAAACAAAAAACTGAGGATGTTTGCTTTGCATGAGGCCGATCCAAGTTTTATCTCCAATACCTCACATAGTCCCATGAGTCCACCAGGAGGTATCACTGAATCCAGAGCAAGGAATAACCCAGAATACTGTTGATGGTGATTCCAAAACAACAGCAACATCAACAGAAAGTTACTAAGCTGACCACATCAATACCTAGAGGAGGTTCTGAAATTTGACTGAAGTAGTTTCAGTTTAGCATGCAGAAAATCATTCTCATTTTGCATGACATTGTGTCTAGATGATAGTGATATATTGGTGATGAGTTAAAGGCTCTAGCTTTCTGCACAACCTTTTTTACTGACCTCTGACTCCTGAGTAATCAGTGATACTCTTAATTTTCCTCTTTTAGAAAATATGGAACTTGATTATGGAGAAGAGAGCTATGGTCTTATATCAACTCTAACAGATAATGACTTTTTAAGAGGTGTCTATTTAGGTCAATTAGAGCAATTCATTAGATAACTTCAATTCTCTGTGTGGTCTGTAGAGTTTGGCTCATTACAATCTTTCCCTTTTAATAAGCATTGCTTATTATAAAGGATCGGTATAACAAATCATCAAGATATTTGCCATCTCTTTGGGGAAAATGACTCAAAGTACATATTGTTTTATATGGTCTCGACAAGAAGGAATTTGCAAAGTTACTATTAATAAGCTATTTTGGATGTGAACTATAGCCCCACCCCTGGGTACAGATAACTTCCTGAGCCCTGTCCATTCCTGGGCAGGGCTTTGGGAACCGGATATTACGTTTACTTTACCTGCAAAACCCTGCCCATTACCTGGGAGGGGTCTTGGAAGGGTATATAGGTGTATGGTCTCTGGCTTTCTGCCCTTTTGCCCGCT
>PVKC010045279.1:0-11471 GCA_004027635.1 Crocidura indochinensis | reverse complement strand
AGGTTCAATCCCCCGGTATCCCATAGGGTTCCCCAAGTCAGAGGCAATTTCTGAGCATATAGCCAGGAATAACCCCTGAGCGCCACCAGGAGAGGCTCAAAACAAACAAACAAACAAACAAACAAACCAAAAAACCCCAATACTTTTCTAGGGCAAGGGATGTGGCTGATGTAGATCCAGGCAGGCAGGATCCATGCTGGTAGGTAGAAGCTTTAGTTCTATGCTAGGCCAGGGAATCATACCTGAGACAGTGTTCAGAGACTACTCCCAACTCTGTGCTGGGGATCACCAGACAATCACAGCAAAGCAAACACCTTACCCCCTAAACTAGCCCTCTGGCATAGATTTCCACTCTACAATTTACTTAAACTTATTCTAAATAGTGTACTAAGATATATATATAGATAGATAGATATAGATAGATACACACACACACACACACACACACACACACACACACACACATATACACACTATATTTTTCATACCATTAGACGAATTCCCTCCTATCCTTAAGTGCAGCTTTGAAGTGAATGCCACCTGGAGCTGAAGCCTGAGTGCAGGGGAGGAGAGCATCTAAAAACTATGTGTGTTTATGGAGTGAAAACTACAGTAATAATTAGCAAAGTGGTTTATCAGTCTGTTTATAAGTTGTGGATTTTTTAAATTATTCTTTTTGGGGGGTATACCCAGTGATGTTCAGGGGTTACTCCTGGCTATGTGCTCAGAAATCACTCCTGGCTTGGGGACCATATGGGACGCCGGGGGATCAAACCCTGTTTCGTCCTAGGTTAGTGTGTGCAAGGCAAACACTCTACTGCTTGCACCACCACTCAGCCCCCCTTTTTTTAAAAAATTATTCTGGTCTTTGGGTCACACCCAGCATGCTCAGGACTTACTCCTGGCTCTGCATTCAAGGGATCACTCTTGGTAGGGCTCAGGGGACCCCATATGGTGCCAGAGATCAAACCCAGGTCAGCCACATACAAAGTAAGTGCTCTACCCACAGTACTACTACCTATCCACCCAAGGTGGTCCTTTTTTGGGGGGAGGGTAGAGGGAGGTTGGATCACACTTGGCAGCGCTCAGGAGTTACTCCTGGCTCTATGCTCAGAAACCGCTTCTGGCAGGCTTGAGGCACCATTTGGGATGCTGGCATTCATCCTTCTGCATGCAGGGCAAACCCCCTACCTCCATGCTATCTCTCCAGCTTCTAATATGCCTTTTTTTTTTTTTTTTTTTTTTGGTTTTTGGGTCACACCCAGTGACGCTCAGGGGTTACTCCTGGCTATTCGCTCAGAAGTCGCTCCTGGCAGGCACGGGGGACCATATGGGGAACCGGGGGAATCGAACCGCGGTCTGACCTAGGTTAGCACAAGGTAAGGCAGGCACCTTACCTTTAGCGCCACCGCCCGGCCCCTAATATGCCTTTTTTAAATATTCTTAGAATCATGAGATGTTAAATATACTTGATATGTTCATATTGGACATGAATTTCTTAATATTTATAATTTTTCCTAATAAAATAAACTCGAATAAAGCAACACGTTCCTAAATTTTTCTACCTTTAGAACCACCATGCCTCTACTCCCATTCACAATCATATGGTGTTTCATTTCCACAGTCATTCATAAACACATTTAACTCCCACACACTGCTTTGTGATTAAAATATCATTAACTAACTAGCATTCATTAAGTTGCACTTAAACCCTAGAACCTTATATTTACTTTCTAGAAATAGCTCTATCACATTTAAATAAGGGTTAGCTGAAATTCTTTTTTATTTTTTTACTGGAAATAAAGCAATATTATACTTAAGATACCTGTTAGAAATTTCACTATGGCATTATGTTTCAAATTATTTGTTACGGGGTCAGAAATAAGACAGGGGTAAAACTTGTTTTGCACATTCTGAATATAGTTAGATCCCAAGCACTGCAGTGGGTTCCACTGAGCATCTCTCAGGATCACTCCTGGGCACCACTGGATGTAGCCCAGTTTCAACTCCCTCCCCAACAGCCCAATGGTCTACTGATTCAGCATACATTTATTTATTGTCTATCCATCCTAGACAAGTGCTAAGGCCAGCACAAAAGAAATATGATTCTAGTCCTCAGGGTTCTCAGTCTAAGGGAAGCAAAAACGAACAGGTCACATGAATAATAAATGCATTCTTAGTCTCTAAAAGGAGCCATGTAAAAAAATCACATAAGCAACATTCCCACATATGCACATGGCCCCTACTTCCAGGGACTTAAGGCAATTATTTTGCCTACCATACTCCTTAATATATAAAATGTATCCAGGGGTAAAAATTCAAACCCTATGGAAGTTACACTGTGATATCTAAATCTTAACAGAACAGGGGCCAGAACAATTATAAAGCTGATATTGTGCTTGCCTTATACGCTGCTGACTCAAGGTTTGATCCCTGGAACAATCGTCCTGGAGCCCTTGTAGGAGTGGCCCTTGAGCACAAAGCCAGGATTAAGACTTGAGCACTGCCAGGTATGCAAAAAAAAAAAAAAACAGAAAAAGAAAAAGAAAGAAAAAGAAAAAGAAAGATATCTAGCTTTCCAAAAACTGACTTCAGGGGCCAGAGCTATAGGACAGCAGAGGCCAACCCGGGACAGACCTGGGTTCAATTCCCAGCATCCCATCTGGTCCCCTGAGTCTGCCAGGAGCGACTTCTGAGCCAGAAACCAAGAGTAACCCCTGAGCGCTGTCCAGTGTGGCCCAAAAACAAAAATAAAACAAACAAAAAAACTGACTTCAAGTCAAGGAGGAAGGTTCCAAGACTGGAGTACCCAGCTAGGAATAAATAACTGAACAGCAACGAGTGTGGCCCCCAAAAAAAACAAACCCAAGGGGGAAGCCGAGGGTCGGGGATTGGATGGGGGGAAATCATCACCTCAATAAAGACCATGAAACATACCTCAGAGAATGCAAAAGCAAAGTGGGTTTAATCCAGAGCTTCTGGGGCTCCGAGGGCAGCCACGTGGACTGAAAGCAGAAGCACTGGGTAATCTAGGAAGGTGTCTTTTAAGGAACCTCCCTAGTCCGGGGTTAAACACCATGTCCAATCAGAGGGCAAACTTGTCCTTTTTCAAAATAAAAGGGGAAAACCTTGGGAGGAGCAAGCAGAAGTCCATTCCTTTGCCCAATATGTCAAGTTACTCTTAGGAGGGGTGTTGGCTAATAGCAGAAGGTCATTGATGCCTCAAGGTGAAAAACGTACCAGATCAAGGGGGATCAAGGAGGGGCCGAGACAGGCTTAACAGGCATCATATCTGGTCAAGGTGGGGGGGTGGAGAAGGGCTTAATAGGCATCCATCACATATCTGAGTTATTATAATATCTATTTTAAATTTTCCCTTAACTCTGGCCCCTCGTGAAGGAATTTTATGAAGGAGTGTAACCTTGGCGAAAGACCAGTTTGAAAATCTACCTGTGTCTTAAAATTTTGAATATTAATTCTCTTTAACCAAATAAATATTGGGAGCAGAGTAAACATTGCACACTCCAGTGGATATCAGAAACAATGTGAGGGGTCAGAGTGATAAAGCAAGTAGGTTGCTTGCCTTGCTTGCACTGCTTACCCAGGTTTGATGCCTGACATCTCATATGGTTCCCCCAGCACTGTCACGAGTAATTCTTGAGTGCAGAGGCAAAAGTAAACCCTAAAGACCACCAGGTTTAGCCAAAAAATAATAATAATAACAATTAAAACGTGAGATTACAGTGTGTCTTCTAAGATTGTGTAGAAGTCAGCAGTACTGATTCCTGATTACTATTACAGTATTAGACTGCTGGATCAGTCAGAGAAGCAGTAAACAC
Organism: Crocidura indochinensis; assembly: GCA_004027635.1. Lineage (NCBI taxonomy): Eukaryota > Metazoa > Chordata > Mammalia > Eulipotyphla > Soricidae > Crocidura > Crocidura indochinensis. The sequence continues at coordinate 7,632 of PVKC010045279.1, read as the reverse complement.
AATGGGATTCTGTCCTCTACACAAGAAATATTAATAGGGGCTGGAGAGATAGCATGGAGATAAGGCATTTGCCTTGCATGCAGAAGGTCAGCGGTTCAAATCCCAGCATCCCATATGGTCCTCTGAACCTGCCAGGAGTGATTTCTGAGCATAGAGCCAGGAGTAACCCCTGAATGCTGCTGGTTGTGACCCAAATGTCAATATATATATATACCGTATTTTCCGGCGTATGACTTTTGAAACGAAAAAAAATTCAACTGAAAATCGGGAGTCGTCTTATACACCGAGTATATCCCGAAAAACGTCTCGATTTGCCGCTAAACGAAAATCGTCTGGATATTGCCACAAAACGAATTTTCCAACTCCATTCTGCACCAATCACTGCAAGGCTGTTCTGACTGCCTCTTTAACTCGGCCAGGCTTTTGATGCATGCAAATTAGACAATGTTCTGGACCCGAATCTACACTGTCAAGTCTGCTCAAATGGGTCAGAGTCAGAGAGGAAGTCTATTACATACCCTTTGAACCTTTGCTTATTGTGATTGTCTCACTGTGGTACATACAGTTGCAGCACAGGAACATTCTGTCTTATACAGCGAATATAGGCCTAAACTTATGTAAAATTAGGGGGTCATCTTATATGCCTGAAAATATGGTTTATATTATATTATATCATATCATATCATATCATATCATATCATATCATATTACATTACATTATATTATATTATACTATATTATATATAAAATTAATAAATTAGAAGGCACAGGCTAAGGTTTTTTTTTAAGTCATCGTTCTTTCAGTTCTCATTTTAAGACAATTATGGCATTTGGAATTTCAAATGTTCATATTAAGTTCCTATACCAAAGAGTACAGAAGTAATTTAATACAGAGTAAATGCAATAGATCAGAATAATTAAGTTTAAAATTTTTCACTAAGAGCCTGAGTCTGTAGAACATGACACGATCTCCCCCTGCTGGTGTCTATTCGAAGTGGCTAACAGTGCCAGCTACAACACTGACAAAAGAACAAAAGCCAAAGACTAATCTAAATTCATTTCCGTTTTTGTTTGTTTTGTTTTGTTTTGTGGGTCACACTTGGAGGCAGTCGAGTTATTCTTGGCTCTGCACTCAAAATTCACTCCTGGCAGGCTCGGGGGACCATATGGGATGCCAGAAATCGAACCTAGGTCTGTCCTGGATCAGCGTTGTGCTATCATACAGGCCCTCCAAATTCATCTCTATTCAGATTAGTGGCCTTGACTTTGGATCCAATTAAAAGTAACACTAAAAATTTGCATTTTATTGCAAGTGCAAAAAAATAAAAATAAAATTAAAAGTAACCTGCAAATTGTAAATCTCCATCATTAGAATAGAGATAAAGACCATAGCATGGAGGTAAGGCGCTTGCCTTTCATGCAGAAGGATGGTGGTTTGAATCCCGGCATCTCATATGGTCCCCCGTGCCTGCTAGGGGCAATTTTCTGAGCATAAAGTCAGGAATAACCCCAGAGCACTGCGGAATATGACCCAAAAAAAAAAAAAATCACTCCTGGCAGGCTCGGGGGACCATATGGGATGCCTGGATTTGAGCTAACGTACTTGTGTATGCAAGTACACAATGCCCTATCTCCAAGTCTCTCTCTGGCCCCTAATTAAACTTTTTTTTTTTTTTTTTTTTTTTTGGTTTTTGGTTAACACCCGGCCAAGCTCAGGGTTTACTCCTGGATCTACACTCAGATATCACTCCCAGCAGGCTCGGGGACCTTATGGGATGCCAGGATTCGAACCACCGAACTTCTGCATGCAAGGCAAATGCTTTTACCTCCATGCTATCTCTCTGGCCCCATTAACCTATTTTTAATCTGAATCCTTGTAACCTTGTAATAAGAGGAGGTCAAAGACCATGGGGAAGGCTAAGGATATATTTAGTGATATAGCCCAGGTGTTGAAGACCCCGGATTCAATTCCTGGCACCACCAAAACAAAACAAAACACATCAGAGATTTGAGAATGTTGGCCTGTGACCAATTCAGAGAGCCCAGAGACCACACCTGGTTATTTGAGAACAGAACAGCACTAGCGGCTCCTCAAACCTTGAACATGCCTCTCACGTGCCTCTCTTGGCTTACATTTTCCACTCTAGAGAAGCCTGTTCTCCTTCAATAAAAACTCCTGCTTCTTGCAGAAAGACGGTGGTTCAAATCCCGACATCCCATATGGTTCCCTGAGCCTGCCAGAAGCAATTTCTGAGTGTACAGCCAGGAGTAACTCCTGAGTGCTGCTGGGTGTGGCCCAAAAACAAAACAAAAAACAAACAAAAAAAACCCTCTTGCTTCCCTTAAAAAAAAAAAAGAGGCGCCTGAGCAGTGGCGTAAATGGTAGGGTGTTTGCCTTGTATGCACTAACCTAGGACGAACCAGGGTTCGATCCCCGGGCGTCCCATATGCCCCCACCCCAAGTCAGGAACAATTTCTGAGCGCATAGCCAAGAGTAACCCCTGAGTGTCACCGGGTGTGCTCCCCCCAAACAAAAGAGACAGAGAAAGGGACCAAAGTGCTATAGCACATGCCTTGCATGTGACCAACATGGGACAAACCCGGGTTCAATCTCCAGCATCCCATATGGTCTCCCATGCCTGCCAGGAGTGACTTCTGAGCACAGAGTGAGGAGTAACCCCTGAGCAGCTTCTACGCCAAAAAAAAAAAAAAAAGAGAGAGAGAGAGAGAACAACACTAGCAGGTTATAACTGGCACACTATCACCAAGGCTAACATGAGAGTTCAATTAAACTCAAGTAACTTTGGTTTGTCCTAACTGCAACAAAATACATAACAGATTCAGTGGGATGCAAGTAGTGGAGCACACTGGTGAAACTAATTGTCCCACAACTATAACAGCAAACGCTGAATAAAATATCGAGAATTCATTATCAGAAGGCACTGGGGACAGCCAAAGTCAGCAGGCACGGCACTTACTAAGTTCTGGAAGCCTATGGATTTGCCTGGGACATTTCCTGATACACAAACAGCTTAGCTCATATCATCTTAATGGTTGGAAGTACATTGTTTGGAACTGGGAAAAAGTTGGAGATTAGGGTAGAGTCTCTGAAGTAGAAGCAGAGTAAAGTGTAAGGCATGGCACAGCACAGCACAGCATACACAGTACACACGCACGCACGCAAGCAAGCAAACACATGAGCATACACACAGACACGAGCGTCATTCAAAGCTCTTGCTTGTTGCTGGACTACTTATATGGTTTCAATAGGCTCCTCGGGGAACCCAGGAATCAGGTAAAAGGAGGAGGGAAAGACTTGAACAGAGGGGCCGGAGTGATAGCACAGCAGTAGGGCGTTTGCCTTGCAAGCAGATGATCCAGGATTGACCTCGGTTTGATCCCCATATGGGATCAAACCATATGTTCCCAAGCCAGGAACAATTTCTGAGCACATAGCCAGGAGTAACGCCAGAGTATCACCAGGTTTGGCCCAAAAACAAAACAAAAAAAGACTTGAACAGAGTTTATGGCTACTTCCAAACACTTGGAGTTTGGGATAAGCCACATTGTCTGCTAGAATAAAAAAATCACATCTTGGTGAATGACAACAGAATCTAGGATCTAGAGACTAGAAAAATAGAACAACAGTGGGGAGGGTATTTGCCTTCACGCTGCCAACCTGAGTTCAATCCTCAGCATTCCATATGGTCACCCAAGCACTGCCAAGAGCAACCCTTGAGCACTGCCAGGTATGGTCTAAAAAAAGAAAAGAATCAGGTTCTACCATGGCTTAGCTATGATACCTATTATCCAGTAAAAAAAAAAAAAAAAAAAAAAATCTTTGAGGGGCCCGGGAGATAGCATGGAGGTAAGGCATTTGCAAAAGGTCATCGGTTCGAATCCCGGTGCCCCATATGGTCCCCCGTGCCTGCCAGGAGCAATCTCTGAGCATGGAGCCAGGAGTAACCTCTGAGTACTGCCAGGTGTGACCCAAAAACCAAAAAAAAAAAAAGAAAGAAACACAAGTTGTTTTAATGATGAGTTTTACTCACACTTCTCACACTCGTAGAGAATGACTAAAAGTAAAAGAGTCTGTCAATGCTGTATGTGAACAACCAGAATTTGCAGAAACTGCAAGAGGAAATGTAAAATGATACAAACTTTTGGGCAAAGGTTTGGCCATTTTCAAAAACTTAATTCAGCTATTCCATTTCTATCTGCTCACCCAGAAGAATCTGAAATGTATGTCTACAAAAAGTCTTACAACAGGGTCCAGAACAATAGCACAGCAAGTAGGCTAAGTTGCCTTGCATGTGGCCAACCTGGGTTTGATCCCCGGCATCCCATGGTACCACAAGCCTACTAGGAGTAATTCCTGAGTGTAGAACCAAGAGTAAGTCCTGAGTGCCTCTGGGTGTGACCCCAAAACAAGACAAAACAAAACAAACAAAAGACTTCCTATAAATAAATCCTAGAAGTCTTTTCACAAAAGCACAAACTGAGACAAGCCCTGAGCCCTCAAGCAAGAGAATGAACAAATAAGCAATGGAAAAGTCACACAGACACTATCACCCACAAGAAAAAAAATAATGAACCTCTGACACTTTTTTATTTTCTGGTTTTTTTGGGGCACACCCAACAGCACTCAGGGGTAATCCTGGTTCTGCCAGGTGGTAGGCTTGAGGGACCATATGGGATGCCAGAATAGAACCCAGGTCCATCCTAGGTCGGCAGCGTGCACGGCAAAAGCCTTACTACTGTGTTATCTCTCCAGGCCTCAAACCTCTGATACTTAATAAGCAGGTGTTCAATGAGGAAAGAAGCTGAGTATATAGGAACACACTCTTCAAATGCCCTTTACAGAAACTAAAAAATTATATAGAAATAGAAAATGTGGGGCCAGGAGATAGCATGGAGGTAAGGCGTTTGCCTTTCATGCAAAAGGTCATCAGTTCGAATCCCGGTGCCCTGTGCCTGCCAGGAGTGATTTCTGAGCATGGAGCCAGGAGTAGCCCCTGAGCACTGCCGGGTGTGATCCAAAAACCAAAAAAAAAGAAATAGAAAATGTATAGAAATGTTTGCAGGGGCTGGAGAGATAGCATGGAGGTAGGGGGTTTGACTTGCATACAGAAGGATGGTGGTTTGAATTCCGGCATCCCATATGGTGCCCTGAGCATGCCAGGGGTGATTTCTGAACGTAGAGCCAGGAGTAACTCCTAAGTGCCATCGGGTGTGAATACCCCCCTAAAAGAAATGTATACAAAACTGGGGCTGGAAAAATAGCACAGAGCTAGGGTATTTCTCTTGCACACAGTCAATCCAGGATAGACGGTGATTCAAATCCTGCCATCCCATATGGTCCCCTGTGCCTGCCAGGAAAGATTTCTCACTCACTTTTGTTTGTTTTGGTTTTGGTTTTTGGGTCACACCTAGTGACGCTCAGGGGTTACTCCTGGCTATGCGCTCAGAAATTGCTCCCAGCTTGGGGAACCATATGGGACAAGGGAGAGTGGAAGAGGGTCCAACCGAGTTCTGTCCTAGGTCAGCTGATTAAAAGGCAAATGCCCTACTGCTGTGCCACTGCTCAGGAGTGATTTCTGAGTAGAGAGCCAGGAGTAACTAACCCCAGAGCACTGCCTGGTGTGTCCCAAAAACCAAAAAATGTATGCAAAACTAAGATGGACATTATGTATGTTAAATATTACTGTGAAAGATTTGTAATTCACTTTGACCACAATAAAAATTTAAAAAAAACTAAGATGGAAAAAAAACTCAACAGAGAAGAGAGATGAACCTTCAGACTTGACAGAAAAGGCAATAGAGGCGTATCAAGTTTTTAAGCAGAAAACTGCAGTGTTGGCCTTTTTATTTTATATTCTAAAAGCTCACTTTTGTGGGGGGTGGATTTTGGGTCACACCTGGCATCGCACAGGAGTTACTTCTGGCTCTGCACTCAGTTGTCGTTCCGAGCAGGCATGGGGAACCACATGGGCTGCTGGGATTTGAATCACTATCAGTCCTGAATTTGCTGCGTACAAAGCAAATGTCCTACTGCTGTGCTATCTCTCTATCCCCCTATAAGCTCTCTTTTTTGTTTTTGTTTTTTGACCACGCCCCGTGACACCCAGGGGTTACTCCTGGCTATGCACTCAGAAATCGCTCCTAGCTTGGGGGAACCATATGGACACCAGGGGATAAAACCCTGGTCCATCCTAGGCTACTGCGCACAAGGCAGATGCCTTACCACTTTGTGCCACCACTCCAGCCACTAGAAACTCTTTTTTTTTTTTTTTTTTTTTTTTTTTTTTGGTTTTTGGTTTTTGGGTCACACCTGGCAGCACTCAGGGGTTACTCCTCGCTCCAAGCTCAGAAATTGCCCCTGGCAGGTACAGGGGACCATATAAGATGCCGGGATTCAAACCACCGCCCTTCTGAATGAAAGGCAACCGCCTTACCTCCATGCTATCTCTCCAGTTAGGAACTCTTTTTTTTCTTTTTTTTCTTTTTTTTTTGGGGGGGGGGTCACACCCATTTGATGCTCAGGGGTTACTACTGGCTAAGAGTTCTGAAATTGCCCCTGGCTTGGGGGGACCATAGACGACACTGAGGGATCTAACCATGGTCCTTCCTTGGCTAGTACTTGCAAGGCAGACACCTTACCTCTAGTGCTACCTCTCCAGCCCCTAGAAACTCATTTTTAAAGAAACTTGAGGGGGCGGGCGGTGGCGCTGGAGGTAAGGTGCCTGCCTTGCCTGCGCTAGCCTAGGACGGACCAAGTTCGATCCCCCAGTTTCACATATGGTCCCCCAAGCCAGGAGCGACTTCTGAGCACATAGCCAGGAGTAACCCATGAGCATCACTGGGTGTGGCCCAAAAACCAAAAAAAAAAAAAAAAAAAGAAACTTGAGGTTGAGTCTAATCAGATTTGCTTTTGAGCTCTCTCAACAAAGGTGACATGTATATTTAATTTTAGGAAAAATGAACAGAAAAAGCAAGGACCCTGCATCAAGACAACATTTCTAATTATTTATTGGGGGAAGGGGAGTTTGGGCCAAAACCAGTGGTGCTCAGGGATTACTACTGGCTCTGTGCTTACAAATCGCTCCTGGCAGGCTCAGGGGACCATGTGGGATGCTGGGGTTAGAACCCGGGTCTGTCTCAGGTCAACTCCATGCAAGGCAAATGTTCTACCGCTGAGCTATCCCTCTCGCTCCCAACATTTTTGGGGGTGGGGGGTCACACCCAGGTATGCTCAGGGGTTACTCCTGGCTCTATGCTCAGAAATCGATCCTGGCAGGCTCGGGGGACCATATGGGATGCTGGGATTCGAACCACCGACGTTCTGCATTCTGCATGCAAGGCAAACGCCCTACCTTCATGCTATCTCTCCTGTCCCATGCCCCCAACATTTCTAATTCTAAAAAATGGTTCTGATTGGGGGCCGGGCGGTAGAGCTGGAGGTAAGGTGCCTGCCTTGCCTGCGCTAACCTAGGACGGAGCACGGTTCGATCCCCCCATTCCCCATATGGTCCCCCGTGCCTGCCAGGAGCGACTTCTGAGCGAATAGCCAGGAGTAACCCCTGAGCATCACCGGGTGTGGCCCAAAAACCAAAAAAAAAAAAAAAAAAAAAA
>PVKC010045278.1:0-11447 GCA_004027635.1 Crocidura indochinensis | reverse complement strand
CTACATCCTATATATTATTCTCCAACCACCTTCAGGAGTTATTCCTAAGTGAAGAATTAGGATTAACCCCTATGCACTACTAGTTGTGTCCCATAAGCAAACAAACAAAAGAAAACCGTGCTTGTCAAGGTACAGAATGTGGGAAAATAGTGGAAAGAAGTTGACATTGGTAGTGGGTTTGATAGTGAACCATTTTATACCTAAATTTCAACAATGAATAACTTTGTAAATCAAGATGCTTCAATAAAATACACAAATAACAGTAGCCAAACTGTGTAGTCATTTAATTCTCTTGATTTTCCCATGCCACTTTTTGTAACTACTTGATAACTGATAGACCTGCAGTGTCTCCATGCAGGATTAACTGACCTTGACCACAAGAAAACAACAATCCAAGCCTGTGTTAAAGATTCTAAGCTGCCTCTGCCCTGAGGATCATGGGAATTCACCAGAAACAACCTCTGCCTACAAGTTCTTTGCTTCTCAATAAGAAAGAGCAGATAGTGAGAGATCCATACAATGTTTTGACCTCTAAAGCGAATTTTGATTTCTCGCTTTCAAAAGAGGAACAGATGGTTGTTCTCTCCTCACAGGAGTATTCTGGTCTGTTGAATGTATATAGAAAACTTCACAGCCTTGAAAAGAACAACTTTTTTCTGGTCCTGAAGATATTAACACATTAATTATATATTTTATAGAGTGCAATCTTCTTACAATGTCTGAAGAAGTGACTTATGCGACACTCACATTTCAAAATTCTGCCGGAGCAAGACATTTCCAGGATAGAAATAACATTAGGAGAAAAGGTAAGCATTCAGTGAAAGCTAAATGTGACCTTGGGTTGGGGTTAGAGAGATATTGGTTATGTGGGATGTAATATAGAAGCTAGAGAGGTGTGCTGTGCAGATTTTCTATAATGAGACAGAGTTTTGCAATATAAGAGTAGAATGAGGGGTCCTAATTTTGTGGGGGAGGAATAGATGGTTTTTAGAATATCTATTTAAGTTGAATGATATCATTATGTTTCAGAAAGTTCTGTGCTAGAGAAAACCACTTTGATTGGACATAATTAGGGAATTTCCTTTTACAAATGTAATGTTGGTATTTTTACCTTGAGAAAGATGTCAGGTTAGTATTATTTGAGGAATTCAATTAGAGTAGAGGTTTATAAAATAGATGTGGACAAAATTATTCTTTTCAAAATATTAATGAATGAAATGTTACAGAATGGGGAAGTTAGAAATAGACAAAAGTCAAATTCTTTCTTTTATATTTTTAAAAAAATTTCTTAAGGGAATTTAAATTTCAATGTAATGTTGGATAAATAGTATTTGTAACTGTACAGCAATCTTTATTAATTATATCTTTGTAGAATATACTTTTGAATGAAGTAATAGTTATACATTTATCAGGGAATTAATAAGAAAATAGAAGCTGAACTATAGCCAAATGATTTAGTTAAGTTCATGAAATTTATATGAGGAAAAAGGGCAGGGTTAGTTCTAATTTTCTGTTTATTTTTGTTATAACATGTTGAAATAAATAAGATTTTATGGTCAAACTGCAATGTAATGCCTTACCTGAATCATTTAGAGTATAAGAATGGTGTTATTTTTGTTATTTTTTATTGTTTACACAAAAATTTTGGGTGTGGCTTGTGAGGATTATTTACAAAAAGAAGGATGGGAATAGAATTCAAAGATTTTGCAGAATTGAATAATCTACAGAATCTGCAGAAAAAGGAAGATATGTGTTTGAAAAAAGTTATAATTGGAGTTCTGAAGTAAAGTAACTGCAGTGCATGTGATATGTACTCAAGATTACATACATGTCTCTGAAGCATAGGTCTACATGCCACTAGATTTTGCATTAAAGAATTATGAGATCAGGCAAATAGGAGAGCTTTTGTTTCGACTGACATATATGGACAGTGGCAAGATACTGAATACTTCATAATAATTATACTCTGAGTTTCTGGTCTAGTTATTGAATTTTAAACTAGTATCCTCTAGTGTTCTGATCTGCTATTTATTGGTTAAATTGCCCATTCATTTTATCTTTTAATTTATCAATCATTTCTTATCTATGAGATTTTATATAAAATGAATTATAGAATCAATAAAAAGCTTCCCTAATAAAGTTGGAGGTAAACTTGGAGTTGATTTTATTGTAGGATTCTTCAGAGAAATAATCCTCATATATCTTATCCACAAAAGGAATATGTAGGACAATTCAGAAAACTGCAGAAGTTGAGACATTATTTATCATTATTATAATTATTTGGTTTTGGAGTAATACCTATTGGTGTTCAGAACTAATACTGGCTTCGTTTTCAGCACTGCTGATGATGCTTAGAGGACCAGCTGGTCTTTCCCACGTGAAACTCCTGTATGTAAACCTATTGAGCTAACTCTCTAGTCAGAGATACTTACTCTTAAAGGGTAGGACAATGGTAGAGAGATTTTTTTAATGGAGAACTGGTGATGGGATCCTTTCTGCCCATTTTTAAAAGTAGTTTCTAGATTGAAGCATTGAAGAAACAAGAAAGAAACTTCAGGAAGTTTAAAAATCTTTCTAAGTAGGAGAAATGAATAACCAAAGTTTAACAACCAAAAGAAAATTCTCTTTTCTGATGACACTGCTGGTTTTCTCCAGGGTATCAGATTCCATCCCCCATATGGCGGCAGGCAGCTCTAGGTCTGCTAGTTCTCTGCCTGATGCTGGTGATGGGTTTGGTGACCTTGGGGATAATATGTAAGTATATTTGCATTATGTACAAGAAAAGTGATTTTAACATGTATTCATTATCAAATCATATCTAGTTACATGATAGGTTTAGCCTTCAGAATTTTTTAATACTTCCAACCACCTTCTGTCTAACTCATTCCTCATACCTCTATGACAAAATGCAGGAGATCTATTTTATTGCTATTAGGACTTATTCCTAAACCCATTGTTTCCTCTTAGTAGACTAGAACAGTAATGAAGACAACTTTGGTGTTTGTTTGTGGTTCACACTTGATCATGCTCCAGAGTAATTTACAATGCAAGGGAAGAAAGCCAGGCCTCCTGCATGCAAAGCATACACTGAAGCCTGTTAAATTATCTCTCTGGCCAAGGACACTTATTTTCCAGTAACCGCTGCAGTTATAAGACTTTTAGACACACAGTCACTTAAAACTGCAATACTAAAAAAGCAGAGATAAGGAAGGTTAGAAGGTAAAATTTCAAGGTTTTGCCATTTCCATTGTCCCAACATTTGGTATAAGACTAATTTTATCTGTTTATCTAAGACCTTTCTAGAATAGAATAAAAGGCTGAATATCAGCAACAGTCTGATTGCTATATATACCAAACAGAACTACCTACCACAATGCAGAAGGGTTGTATAATAGACTTCACTCATTAAGTAGGCAGTTGACCACATAACAATGATATCAGAGCCCCAAACTGAATGTATCTTTGAAATATATTAATTATTGATCAGTTGGTCAGTTCTAAGTGAATAGAATAAAAGTACCGGGCTAATATATAATAGTTAAGTATTGAAAAATGTCCTGAGAATATCAACATGGCAGAAAATTAAATACATGATGTTCAGAGTAGAGAGTTGGCAGAGTATTTATTTGAAGGTAACTTACATTTATCAAAGAGTATTTGCTTACTAATACTAATATCTCTTCCACAACTATCATTTATTTTCATTTATGCAATATCTATGAATAATTAGCATTTAGGAATATCTATATTGACATATGAAGACTAATAGTGTAGCTTTATCCTTTACAAATATACGTACTATGCTATTAGAAAAATCAGCAGATATTTGGTAGCCAATCATTATGAAAATTAATAGTTATTATACAATATGCATATTTTTAAGAATGATGATGTAATAAATATTTATTTATTAGGGATAGAAAGGCATATATCTTTTCCTTCTGAAATGCAGTGCTTATAGAGCAAAGGCTCTTAAATTTATTGTCTTTTTTTTTTTTTTAGTTTTTTTGGGCCACACCCATTTGATGCTCAAGGGGTTACTCCTGGCTAAGGGCTCAGAAATTGCCCCTGGCTTGGGGGCACCATATGGGATGCTGGGGGATCGAACCATGGTCCTTCCTTAGTTAGCTCTTGCAAGGCAGGCACCTTACCTGTAGCGCCACCTCACTGGCCCCAACTTTATTGTCTTGATGAGTCATTTGAACTGCTGAATTAAAATGCAGAATTTATGAATCAAGACTAGCAGATGGTAAAAGTGGCATTAAAAGTTGATTCTGTTATAGGAGGTCTCTGGGGCAGTATCCTCGAAAGATTTTGCTTCTAGAGACAGACACATAATAGTCTCACTAATCTGTGGGATTTAAGAAAAATTAAAGACACTATTGTAATAATTCCCGGAGACAATAAAGATGAGGTCTGGAAGGACTGGCCCATGATCTGAAGCTTACCACAAAGAGTGGTGAGTGCAGTTAGAGAAATAACTATACTAACAACTATTATGACAATGGTAATGAGTGAGAGAAATAGAATGCCTATCTAGAATACATACAGGCAGAAGGTGGGGGAGGAGGGAAATGGGGTGCATTGGTGGTAGAAGGTTGCACTGGTGAAGAGGGAGTGTTCTTTTCTATAACTGAAACCGAATTACAAACATGTTTGTAATCATGGTGCTTAAATGAAGATATTATTAAAAAAAGATTCTGCTTCTATTAAAATAATGATATTAACCACTTCCAACAGTAAAACAAAAATTATCACCAATATGAATAGCAAAACTACTGGCAAGGATTATAAGAATGTTCAGAAATACTTTGCCATTATTTAATAGAAACAAAATAATATCAAAATATAAATCACATCATAAAGGAGAGCTCTAAGCAATTCTAGAATAGGCAAACACTTGTGTGTATCTTCCATGATATTCTATTAGCAGCCATTAATAATCATTAAATAATTCATTGAAGAGTTATGTGGTCAAAAATTATTTATGTCTAACATGAAAATGAAAAACAATATGAACCTGTTTCTTATTGTGTCTTGGAGTTTTGCAGACAGAATCTGAAATTAATTCAGATTTAGAGAAATTAAGTCAACTACCCCAAATCATCAACCACCACCAGGATATCTCATCTCAGAAGCCAAACAACTCCAGTGACTTGTTAAATGAGGAGAAATCTCTCAAAGCACAGATCTCCAGTTTGCTGAAAAGGCAGGGAAAAATGGCCATCAAACTCTGCCAAGAGTTCATAACTCACATTTCAGGTAATCAACTTGCTAACCTCAAACGAACCTCACCTCAGAATACATGTTGCCTGTTTCCTAATAGTACCTTATGACGTTGCATTAAATTTTCAGAAAAAGGGCAGAAGAGATAGAACTATAGGTAGTGTATTTACTTGCACGTGGTAGGCCCACCTTTGAACTCTGCATTTCATTGGTCCCCTGAGTGCCTGGTGCTCTAGACCCCTGAGTGCATAATCAGGAATACTAATCCCCTTTCCTAGCTGAATGTGGTCACAAAAATAAAAATAATCAAATACAATGTACAGAAAATAGGGGTGATGCAAAGTTACTTAATATTTTTTAAAAAGCAGAGGCAGATTTGAAATGTATCTTGAAACAATGCCAATCTGATTCTTTTGTCTTGATTTAGTTATTTATTTGTTAGGTGGTCCTCCCAACAGGCAATAGTATACTTGGTAATTTTGAGGTCTGGCAAGAAGTTTCAATCACCATAGTCCTAATCCATAATGAGAGATGATTTCATTTTCATTTGTTTTAAAGCTGTAGGTTTTTAGCATGCTAATTCTCAAACTTATTGTCAAATTACATAATCTAGTTGCCAAGACATTCTTAAATTGCTCGGAGTTTTGGTTTTGTAATAATGCATCCAATTTCTTTTCAGACCACAAATGTAATCCTTGTCCTAAAACATGGTACTGGTACCAAGACAGTTGCTATTCCTTTATAGCAAATGAAGAGAAAACTTGGAATAACAGTCGAAGAGACTGCGTGGAGAAGAACTCCACCCTAGTGAAGATAGATAGCTGGAAAGAGAAGGTCTGTTTGTTTCTCCTTTCTCTGTTTAAAGAAATTATTCAGAACATACTTTTGATTCACTTAGTAGAAACTCAGGGCATTTTGAATAGCATTAATATTTATTAAGTATTTAATGAATGTTCTTAAGAATATTTCATGAATACTGTATATTAAATTTGCAAATTGGAAAAAAATTGCAAATTGGAATGACTCACATAAAATATTTTTCCTATCTTTTCTCTCAGGAATTTTTGAAGTCACAAACATTACCCCAATATTCTTTCTTCTGGTTGGGATTATCATGGGACCCATTCAATAGAAGTTGGCTGTGGGAAGATGGTTCCATTCCGTTTCCCTCCTTGTAAGTCTATTGGGGGAAAGTCAGTGTTCAAAGAATATTTTTAAAATGAATGTTCATTTTAACACTCTAGTTATGATTTATGGGTCACATCCGGCAGCACTCAGGGGTTACTCCTGGCTCTATGCTTAGAAATCGCTTCTGGAATGCTCAGGGGACCATATGGGATTCTGGGATTCGGACCACCAACCTTCTTTCTGCATGCAAAGCAAACCCCTTACCTCCATGTTATCTCTCTGGCCCCAACACTCTAGTTATGAAATAAATATAGGGTCCAGGAAGATAATTCAAGGAACTAGTGTATGATCGCATGTGAGAGTGCTACATGGTCCCATGAACATTACCAGTGAACAGCTACTGACAAACACAGTCAGAGTAACCCTGAACCCATCTGGCAATGTTCCACCACCCTCCCCCAGTCTGCCACAAAAAATAAAATAGAATAAAAACAAAAACAAAAGCAAAACTATAAAATGAATACAACATAGAAAGAAAATAGAAGTTTAGTAACAAATATTAAAAAGAGTATAACCTAATAATCTGACAGATAAACTCATGTCAGGAAACAGCTTTACCATTGAAATTACATTTATTTACTTATTTGGCAAATAATACTAAAGGTGTTCAAAGTATTTTGCAAATATACCTATTATTTATTTAAATTAATTTAATTTTTGTTTTTGTTTTTTTCTTTGGTTTTTAGGTCACAGCTGTTAGTGCTCAGTGTCCATTCCTAACTCTGTGTTCAGGGATCACTCCTAGTAGGGTTTAGGACCATATGGTGTGTCAGGGCTTGAACTAGAGTCTAATGCGTATAAGGCAAGCTATCCCTCAGGTCCCTGACTATCTCTATTATGGAGGCACTTTTATGTTCCCACTTTGTAGAATAAAAATTTGTCGTGGATTCTAAATAACTTATCAGAGGCCATATAACTTATCAGTAACAAATTCAAGACTGAGTAATTTAAGGCTCAAAACCTTTATCTCCCATTGTTTCCCCAACTCTTAAAATGAAGGAGAATGGTGTCTATTATATGAATATACACTCATTAATTTGTCTGAACATTGAGTACTTGTTAACTTTTAATAACATAAAACACATTTTAATTAATTAATTTATGATGAAAGCTGACCAATTACAGGATACGAGAAACATTTTTTTATATTTAAAGCTGCTACTTGAAGATTTTGATGTCTTCATTCTTTGTAATTATTTTTTTCTTAATTTTTTTATTTTTAATTATGAGAACAAAGATGCAAAGAAAGGGGACAAGGTAAAGTTACAGTGGAAGGACAATCATCCATAACATAATTCTCAGAAGTCCCCTTGCTGATATCTTAACTTTGAACTTTTGGCCAAAGAACATCAAAATAAATAAAACAGAATCCATATACGATTACTGTGTCTGTCAAGTCCCCAGGTTATAGTATTATAATTATAATATTATATAATTATATACATTATAATATTTCTTAACAGCACGCAAGGCAATCTAAAGCCATATAACTTATGTAGCTCCTTAAACATTAGAGGCATAGTATTTTTTTACATTCCCATGTACATGCATATTAGTTTAAGTTTACCTAAAAATTTAAGTGTTTTTTTTTAAAGATTAGAATCAAAGGAGCATAGTAAAAACGGTGTTAGAGTGGCAATTGTTGTTTGCTTAGGCCCACCAAAATATGAGGGGCATGGAAAGGAATAACCTCGGCCTAAATTCAAAGAGACCCTACCCCTGAAGTTTCCTGGCATAAAACCAACTCTAGACTCCAGGCAAGCTAGATCGTCCAATCCAAGGCTTTGTCTGCAGTGCCAAAACACTTTTATTTTCCACACAGTCTCTGTTGTTGGTATCATGTTTCTGTATTAAAGATCCTGGAATCTGCATATCCTGCATTGAAGTCAGGAGGTGGAGCGTCTTCTCGTTACACCTCATAATTAAAGGGCAATGCTGGAAGCCCTGTCCTGTAAGCAGGTCCTTGTTGTTAAGTCTTCTCAGTGTTAAGGGAAGACTCTTTTGAGCAGTTCGATGTCTGAACAGTGGTAGGGTCTTCCGTGATAGAGGATTGCTTCCTGGTGATGTTATAGAGAAACTTGGACGTTTCGTGAATGGCTTCCATGGTTCAGGGGTGAATGGAAAATGCCCTTTCTTCTGAGGCCTGTGCCATGTCGTTATGTCAGTGTTCAAAGTATAAGGTCCCTTTGCACTTCTTTGTAACTATTTAAATTTTGAAAATAGATGTAAAATTTTCACCCAAAAGTCTGGAAGCCCAATATCCATAGTCCCAATAATTTTAGAAATTACCTTTATATCACAATTATAATTTATTATAATTAAGACCATACAGGGTTTCCAGGATCAAACCTAAGTTGGCTGCATGAAAGACATGTGTCCTACCTGCTATATTATTTCTCTAGTCCCTATATTCACCTATTAATGTAATTATAATGTAAACTATAAATATAGATTATTAGATAAAATGTATATATATTTAGATATAAATCTAAAATTTTAGATAATTATTTCATTTGTGTTATATCTTTTCCTATGCCCTACCCCTTTTGGATCTCTCTAACTCTCTCCTATTTTACTTTTTAATTAACATTTTTAAATGCTGTCACTTTACTGTAATTTATGAAAATTGTTCATTTCTGCCAAAGATATTGTACTTTAGTTGTAACATAGGAAATTCCTTAAATATCAGTGTGTACTACTTTCTCTTTTAGATATATCTTACCTATTGTCTCTTTCCTTTTTCTGTTTTTGGGTCACATCTGACAGTGACTAGGGATCATCCTAGAGATGTTTAAGATGCCATACATTACTGGGCATGGAATTCAGACCTTCTGCATGCAAAACTTGTGTTCAAATTTTGAACTATTTTCCTGGATATACACCGTATTTCTTTCTAAACATTTATTAGGAAGTTTTCTATTTAATAGTAGTTAGATCTTTAAAAGCATGTAATAATTTCTATAACTTGTATTGAATCTATCAGACTGTATTGACATAAATACTATTATTGGAAGGCATCCTCAGAGTCAGAGGCTAGCAAAAAATGAAAGTTTCTTCTTTATAAGTGCAACAATAGTGAGCATATAATGTTTACAAATTTATGCTAGGCACAACTATTGACTGAGCATTGATAAGACAAATTCCATCACTCAATGTCAGTGAGTGACAAATCCATTCCCAAGGAATTTCTAGTCTCTCTACTAGGAATAATTCCTAGACTCACTCACTTATTGTCAAAGAAGAAGGAGATGGTTCCCTCACAAGTCTAAAGTCTTCAGAACCTGAGACAATAGGATCTCAATCAGTAAAATTGAATTTGGGACTACAAAGTAATTTCTTAGGAATGAAGACACTTCTGAATATTACTCTTATACCAAGACCAAGGTTTAGTAAGCCCAGCCCTGCATCAAGAACAGAGTACCAAAGTATAATACAAGATCATTTGGGAAAAGCAAATTGGGGCAAGTAACAATAAAGAACAATTAAGAACTGCAGAGCCTGTTTTTCTTAAAGGTGGTGGAAATAATATTAGATCCATAGCTGTATTGTCCTTTATTGTCTTTCTTAACCTCTACCTCTTCTTTTCCCAGCCCTGCCATGTGTATAAACTGTTCACAATATCTGTGCACTGTCAAATGTAATGATCTTTTTTACATTATGGCTTATAACATGACTTTATTTTTCATCTTAAGTTCCCAAATTAAAGAAATTCTTATACATGTAGTACAAGCTGCCTTTATGGGAGAGATAGTATAGTGGGCAGAATGTTCGCTTGGTATGTGGCTCACAGAATATCATATTTGGTCCCTTGAGTTTACCAGGAGTGATCTTAAATGTAAAGTCAGCTAAGCACAGCAGGGCATGTTCCTTTCCCCTACCCCCTGCCAAAATACAATCTACCTTAGTAGATATTAATGAAAAAAATGCAAAAATCTAAGAATTTATCTTACAAAATTCTATTTGAGATTAGGATTTATTTTGTTTTCTTTATTTTATTTTATTTTTTTTTAAGGGAATACAACCAGAAGTACTCAATGGCTTCACTTTTACTTATGGTTCTGTGCTCAGAGGTCATTCTGGCACAGTGCTGGGCAACAAACCAGGGTCTACTGCATGCAATGCAAGTGCCTTAATCCTTGTATATTCAGAGTTCTAGCATCATGATTAACTTGAAATAAAGAACTTGAGGGATTGTGATGATTTAAGGTGAAGTCTCTCTACATTTGTGATGTTTGACTGGGAGGTAACAGAACACTATGCTGTGATTAAATTTCAAATATAGACTTAGAATTAATTTTATGTTGATTCAATTTCAGATTTAGCACCACAGATTATGGCCAGATTGATGGATCCCAAAGATGTGCCTATTTTCAAAATGGCAATATTTACATTTCTCGCTGTAGTGCTGAAATATTTTGGATCTGTGAAAAAGCAGCTGCTTTAGTGAAACCTGAAGATCTGGATTAAAATGCTTCTTACAAATTCACCAAGAAGAGACTTGAAGACTAAACTCAGGAGGAGGGAGCCAACAGCATAAAAAGTGCCTGAATTTAAAGCATCAGCTATCAGAAAAATTAGCTAGCTTTGCAGAATATTGCCAATGCCATCTTCTGATGCCTTCTGAACGATTCTTGTTATTTGACTTTAAAATAATTGCTGAGGAAGGGTAGAGGTAGGGTTGAATAGAAAATTTCTCAAAGGCCTAGAGCAAATGAAGACCAGGCTAAGAATTATTTCACTCATTTTCTGTGGAGGGGGTCCTCACAATCCTCCAGTAAAAGATATTTCATTGCGCTGTAACTACAAAGGCACAAGTGCAAAGGGTCATGTTTAAATATTAAAACTGGGGCCCGGGAGATAGCATGGAGGTAAGGTGTTTGCCTTTCATGCAAAAGGTCATCGGTTCGAATCCCGGTGCCCCATATGGTCCCACGTGCCTGCCAGGAGCAATTTCTGAGCATGGAGCCAGGAATAATCCCTGAGCACTGCCGGGTGTGACCCGAAAACCAAAAAATAAATAAATAAATAAATAT
>PVKC010045277.1:0-11305 GCA_004027635.1 Crocidura indochinensis | reverse complement strand
CTTGAAGTCATACATAGTTTACAATCCTGTTGTCACATACAGGTAGTAGAATTTCATTTATATTTACTATTTAAGTATTGAATTTATAAAGATTGACATTAGTAGACATAGACTAAAAATTATTCTGTCCAGCTTGTTTAGAATATCCACAGAGTCTCTAGTTATTATTAATATGAGATGAAAAAAAAACATTTGTGTTTTGCAAACAATTCTACATATTCAGTTTTTTGACTAGCCATACTTCTACTGAAAATGGATATCTTTATCCTTTAAATATCAGAATCAAATACATAGACTGTATATGACAACATCGAAGTTGATGCATATATTTATAGGAGATAACTTCCAACAAAAAATAATGACCAGAGCATTTTATGTTACTCTTCCCACTAGAAGAATGTTTCTTCAGATCATGTCTTCGGTCATTTTTGAAAAAATATTTTGAGATAAAAATACATTTTTGACTACTATTGTAACTGTTCTTTGCCATTCAGCCTTAAGATATATAGGAGGCTATGACTGTAATGTTGAGAAAGAATAAGAGACAACAGTGAACAAGAGTAGGATAACATGAAGTCTGATCTTCCTACTCATGTGTTATATTTATGCACTTAAAATGTTTGAGGGCCTGGGTACTGGAACAATTATACAGTATATAGGGCACTTACTTACTTGCAGCTTACCACGATTTGTTCCCCATACTCCATATGGTTCCCTAAGCCCACCAGAAAGTTATCTCATAGTAACACTATCTGTGCCCCCAAAATATTTCTTTTTTCCCAAATGATTTTATCTTGAGTGTCATTTTATGATAATTATTTTGTATTATAATGATATCCTGAATATCATTGCTGCTTATATTTTAGCCCCATTAATTTCTGAGCATTAGAGGGGCATGACATTGATGATTTGTTTTTTATCCCCACACTTGTGACAGACAAAAAGTGAATAAGCACAGCATTCACACATATGATGTAGATATAAAGAAAAATAAAATGAGATGATTTAAGTTGATTACTAACTATATGAAACAGGTTATAGATAGCACAGAATTTAACCAGCCTGGAAGGACAGGAAAAGTGTAGAACCAACCCAGATTGCCAATAATATAATGAACAGGGCTTTTTATAAGGAATTTCAGTGATCTGCAACTACTGGACTTAACTATATAATAAAGGTTTTATAATGCAATACATCTACAGATTTGGTATTAATTTTCCATGTGGAACTTCAAGAGTCCATTCAGAATACTGACACATGTGTATATTGACAAATAATACAAAATTATTGTTTCTAGCATCGCATTCAACTACTATGATGTTCAACTTTAAACATCCTAGAATTTATTCATCTTGAGTTTTTATTTTCAGCAATGATAATATTCAAATATTTCTATTTGAAAAATTTATAGTGTTAGCATATTATATCTATTCATTGAGAGAAAAATTTGACTAGCAGTTCATTATTGAAATCTTGGGGCCAGAGCAGTGGAGCAAATGGTAGGGTGTCTGTCTTGCCTGCACTAGCCTAGGACAGACTGTGGTCGATCCCCCAGGGTCCTTATAAGTCCCCCCAAGCTAAGAGTGATTTCTGAGCTCATAATCAGGAGTAACCAATCCCTGAACATTGTTGAATGTGGCCAAAATCCCAAAAACAAACAAAAAAAAGAAAGAAAAATGAAATCTTTTGTTTGTTTGTTTTTGTTTTGTTTTGTTTTTTTATGTCACACCCAGTGACGCTCAGGGGTTACTCCTGGCTATTCACTCAGAAGTCGATCCTTGCAGGCACAGGGGACCATATGGGGAATTGGGGGATCCAACCGCGGTCCGTCCTAGGTTAGCGCAGGCACCTTATCACCAGCGCCACTGCCTGGTCCCCCGAAAAATGAAATCTTAAATTTATTAAATACAGAAAATTTAAATATACCCTTACTTTTATTAATTTAGTGTAAGTACATTAACATTTTGCTACTTTAGCTTATTATCATTTTTATATATCGTATTTTGAAGTAAAACAGTATCTATTTAGTTTTTTATTATATTATTGTGAGATACATGGGTAATGGCATGGGATACATTATGAGAGCATTGTTGGAGGAGGTAAACAGAGGTTTTTGGATTGACCATTAAGCATCATATGCCTAAAATTCAACTATGAACAATTTTTTGGCTTGTTTTGTTTTTGTTTTTTTTTGTTTAGACTTTTTGTTTTCGGTCCACACCCGGTGGCACTCATGGGCTACTCCTGGCTCTGCACTCAGAAATCACTCCTGGCAGTCTTAGAGGATCATATGGGATAACAGGAATTGAACCCTTGCATAGCCTGTGTTGGCTGCTTGCAAGACAATCACCCTACCTCTCTGCCCATTGACAATTTTGTAAATAACAGTTGTTTCAATAAAATATTGAAAAAGTAAAATAAAATAGTTGATATTTAAGTGTCATTCAATTAGTATTCCAACATCCTCCACCAATGTTCATTCCTGCCACCATTTTTTTCCAGTTACCCATGCCATCCTATCTTTACCTTCAGCCTGCCTCTATAGCAAGCAATTCTTTCCTATTCTCACATTCTCTTATTCTCTCTCCCTCCCCTCTCTATCTCTCTACACACACACAAACACACACACACACATACATATATATAATATATAATATATATATATATAATATAGTTTCCTTTTAGTCACCATTGTTTGCAATAATATTACTGAAGGGGCATTGTGCCTATAGTTTTACTTCATTTCAGTTCTCAGTTTTTGTCTAGAGAGAACATTTCCAATGATTATTATCATCATGCTCTGTAACTCCACCCCGGGTTACAGGTAGTTACCTGAAGACCCTACCATTTATGGGAGGAGACTTGGGCAGATATGATCTGCAACTTTACCTGCAAGACCACACCAATTTCCTGGGAGGGGTCTAGGGAATTTTAGGTAAGGGTTTGACCAGAGGGATTAAGGTCTTTTGGCTTTTTGCCAGCATGGAGAGGTATGAAGAAAAGACATGGTCAGACAAGTTAAGATGCAGGGCAAGCTAAGGAAGCATGCATAAATGGTTGAGATGGACCACACATGTGGTGGATAGGGCATGAGTAAAGTTGATGCTTGCTGAAGCCTGCCTGTGAATGAGACTTCTTTCCGCCATTCACCAAAACCTGAGACCTGCCAGTGAAGGGGGTTGTAGAACCACGTGGCCAGGGATGGCAGACAAGTGTCTCCATCCACCATCCAAGTCCATCCTAAGGGCTTAATGCAACAATGCTACCTTTTTTATCTAACTGTACTCTCTCTTGCTTACTGCACATCATTTCTACAGTCTTTGGATATTATTCTATCACTATCGATAAAAGTAGAATTTGTAAAAGTAGAATTTATTTTGACATTCTGAGTAAAGAAAAGAGAGGAGGAGAAGTAGGAGAAAGAGAAGGAAAGGAGGAATGAAGAAGAGAAGAGATGAAGAAGAGGAAGAAGAGGAAGAGAAGAAGAAGAAAAGAAGAAGAAAAGAAGAAAAGAAGGAGAAGAAGAAACGAAGAAGAAGAAGGAGGAGGAGGAAAAGGAGAAGAAGAAGAAAAGAAGAAGAAAGAAAGAAAGAAAGAAGAAGGAGAAGAAGAAGAAGAAAGAAGAAGAAGAAGAAAGAAGAAGAAGAAAGAAGAAGAAAACACTCTGGTAATCTCATAAGAGAATACAGGTTTCTCCAAAGACAGAGTTATACTAGTTTATATTCCACAGTTAATATCAAAGTACACAATTGGGGGCGGGGTATAAGGGAAGTACCAAGACTAAGCAGGTGTAGGACCACCAAGTAGTTAGCTAGGCACAGAGGGGACCACTTATCCTGGCAGCCCCGGGGGTGAGGGAAGAGGACATGTGAGGTAGGATGGGAACGGAGGCGGAGGGAAGACAATTTGGTGAAGGGAAATTCCCTGATTTTATGTTAACATGTACCTAAAATATTATTGTCAACAATATGTAAGTCACTATAATTAAAATAAAAACTATTAAAAAAAAGAAAGTACACATCTCAAGAAGCGAACTGCAGGTGACATGTGCCTGTATGCACGATGTGCATGGGAGAGCAACAGATATATGAACTATCATTTTTTTTTTCATTTTAACTTGTGCAGTATATAACTGTGATTAGGAAACCATATTTCTATATAGATCTTTCTATGTAATTACTATTGCATGCATTATTATTAAATGCCTTTAAATAATAGATGTAAAACCTAATCCATGATCACTTGTTCAGGTGCTGACTTGAAGCAGTTCTCGTATTAATATGCTAGATTGTAAACTCAGACCTGAAGCTGCAGGTGGACATATAAGCTTTAAGTTGGAATTTTTCTTCTTTGTCTATTTCTTTCCATATTTAGACTTTCAATTAAAGCATAAGTCAATCTCTTTTTGTATTACTTTTGATCCTTTGTAAATAAATATTATTGGCACTAGATTTAAAATTTTAAACCGTTTCCATGTTATATGTTAACCTTTCCATCTCTATTACTTAGTGAAAGTAAACTTTCAAATTCTGTAATCTACATTGAGACCTGAATTCAGAAACATGTGATATTACACTTTGATTACTATATTACACATTGTTATAAATTTGATACCTAAATATATATTTTAGATTTTGTAAATATCTCATATATTTTATGTTGGTGTAGTAAGTATGATATCAGAAAACATTTTGATTCAACAATTTATAAATTCATCCTATTTGGTGATTCCCGTGTTTTATTTTTTCTTTTATACTGTCTAAAAGTAAGGGTTAACAGAAAAGTAAATAATGCATAAACTATTCAGGATTAATAAGGTTACCTTAATATTGATTCGTCTAAAATATCTAATATATATTTTGTTAGTTATACTTAGGCAATCTTTTGTGTAAACCTTCAAGTTTTCACCTTCTTTTGAAATTATAAAGCAGGGGAAATTATTTTAACAAGATAGCATCTTCCTCAATGGCCAAGTTCTAGCTATGAGTTGCATTAATATGTATTAACTTTGAATGAAATTGTGTTTTCTTCAGTATTTCTTTGTTATCTCGCAGATCAAGTTCACAGATCTACTCCCTTTCAGTATTTCTCCTAAGTCATCTACACCTTCCTACCCAATCATATACCAAAGAATTCAGTAACATTTCATCAGGCAATACTTGCTCTTCTTGCAGAAAACAAAGGATACTCATTCCAAGTATAATAGTTTTGTTTATCATGGTCTTCCGATTTCAGGTTGTTTTCTTTTGTTTTTCCTTACCTATGCACATCCATAACAAACTGAATAAACTCAAATATTCTCCAGAAAGAAAACAAATTTTCAGAAGCAACACAATTATTCAGTTATTCTAATTTACATCTTTTTATTGATTATTGTTTTTTCATACTATAATTCTATTTATTTAACACATTATATTTAAACATTGTGTGTAAAAATATACCTTCTATTTTAATGGTTTCCAATATCACATATGGAACATGTTTTTGACTGATTAATCCATTAATAGCACTAGGGATATATTTACCTTTATTTTTGGAGCCTATCTCATGGTTTTCATAAGATTAAGTGCCCATTTCATAAATTCATGGAACTCCGGTTTTTAGTGTAATATTAGAAACTGAAGATATAGTAATGGTCCTGCATTTTGGTTCTGGGGAATATAAGGATTATTCCTTTTCAGCATACAATACATATACTGGCAAAATATACTCATAACCAAATCATTAAAAACCTATAATGTTCTAATAACTCTAAATCTAAACACAACTTCAAGCCTAATTCTAATCAAATAATTTAAAAAAGTCTTGGCCTAAGATTATTAATTACCAAAATTTAATATTCATAGACCCCAAAATTTCATTCTCAATAGATATCATAATATAAAAATAAACCCTTCATCCTCAGCCTAATAGCAAGAAAATATCTACATCAAATTCTGTAATTTACCAGATGGAATCATGTTACCAGTTGCTCTAAGTTAACATTTCCATTCATCAAAAAAACTCTCAATTTCAATGAAATTGAAACAGTTTTAATTCTAATTCTTAATGCATCCCCAGGAAAAACTCTAATCATACCCCCAAATGAGTTAGACATTTTACACAGAACTTGTCTAATATTCAAAAATACTCTTAGACCACTACTCACACTAAATGTTATTGCCAATGTCTAATGTGCTCAAAAATAATTCTAACCCCTACTGCTAACCAAACTCCTAGACGTAACTCTATAGAGCAATAATTTAGCATAAGATCTCTTTAATTTACCAATCGCTTTAACATTTTTCATCATCTTAAAGTTGCTCTCAATATGTAAGATAATTTACATAAAACCCTAACCAAAATACTAACCCTAAACCTATTTTAAATTCAAATATTGTTCATAGCCTTGACCCAATATTACCAACTTTTCTATTGTTAATAATAGCACTCATTCTAAATTGTATTCACATTTACAACATAAAAAGAGAACAAAAATTTAAACACAGGAGCCGGAGAGATACCACAGAGTTAGGGCATTTGCCTTGCATGCAGAAGGACAATGGTTCAAATCCCGGGATTCCATATGGTCCCCTGAGCCTGCCAGGAGTGATTTCTGAGCATAGAGCCAGGAGTAACCCCTGAGCGCTGATGGTGTGACTCCAAAACAAAACAAAACAGAACAGAACAAATTTAAACCTAGCCTTAATCCTAATTCTGCTAACACAATCCTAATCTATTTTTAAATAAAACTTTTAAATTATATTACTGTGAGATACAAAATAGTTCATGATTGAGTTTATAACATCCGTACAACAGTTCACCACTTATCTCATTAACAGGGAACATTTTCTGACATCAATTTCTGGTTTGTATCCCTCTCATGTCTTAGCCTACCTCTATTACAGATATTTTTTCTCCATCTCGTTTTCTCTGTCATTTCCCCTATTTTTTAACTAATTTAGTTTAATGATTGTTTTGAATGGATATTATTCATATCACTTTACCTCCTTAAAAACTCAGTTATTATCCAGAGTGATCATTTCCAAGTATCTTTGCCTTGCCATAGTATTCTTCTCTGTTTTATCTTTGCTCATTCCCTACCATGGGAAGACTCCTACCATGAACCCTTCTCCTGAACCACTTTTGTAATTTGTCTAACCATTATTAGAATCCAATTGCTTACAATATATTGTTCTAATACTATGAAGTTTTTAAAGTTTTTATTTACAGTGACCATAAATTTTATTCAGTATATCCATCAAGACAAAGTCTCAAACCTAACCCATTACGTAAATCTAAATGTAAACCTACCTCCATCCTTTATTTAATGTAATAATTTACCAGGAATTACCATTTACTCTGAAGTCAATATTTGCCCTCAATATATATTTCTCAATATATATTTCTCAATATCTACCATAATCAAAACCAAATATTAAACCAAAATCATACACCAATTCTAAACTTGAAAAAAATTCCTAACCCTAATTTAAATAGAATCCAAACTTTGACCATGTGCTTTTCACACAATTTTCAATTGATCGAAAGCTATTATTAACACCCACTCTTTATTTTATTTTTAGTATGTAACATTGCCATGGCATACATAAATTTTTAGGGGAGTTCAGCCCACCAGATGTATCCTCAGATTTTCCTGGTGGTGAGAACTGAAATAAGCCCCACGGGGGTCTTCAAAAGGCCCACTGTGGATGCCTTTTTCCCCTGCGTGGATGGTTAAGGAATTTCCAAAGAGATGCTTGGCATTGCATTTTCGGTCAGTATTTGGTTATCTCTCCTTTGTAAATCTCAGGCAAAATTGTGGCTTCTATCAATAAATTGGGCTTAGAAATTCCAGCACCAAAGACGACTAAGAGAACTCCTTTTTCTGGATACTATATAGCACCTAAAAGCAAGGACAATATTTTTTCTATTTTTCAAATATGTCCTTGCAGCTGCAGTTACTGGTAATCAAGGTGAAGACAGAAAGTAGACCCTGGGCTATTGACTTTTCTTAGAAAAGGGGAACCATACCTAAGGGAATTTGGATCCTTCCTTTACTTGACCTCTAAAACTATAGCGCCTATCTCAGCCATGTTACTAAGCTTTTTCTTTGTTTTTTGTTTTTGGTTTTGGTTTTGGTTTTTTTTTTTTTGTTTTTGTTTTTGTTTTTTGGTTTTTGGGTCACACCCTGGAGTGCTCAGGGGTTACTCCTGGCTCCATGCTCAGAAATTGCTCCTGGCAGGCACAGGGGACCGACCACATGGGGAACCAGGATTCAAACCAATGACCTTTTGCATGAAAGGTAAATGCCTTACTTCCATGCTATTTCCCGGGTCCTACTAAGTATTTTCTAAGGCCTAATAATCCCTGATTTTGCATTTGAAGTAAGCTTGCAAAGAGTTGCCTTGAGTTATAACCTTCTTTGTAACTCAGAATCCTTATAGCTCACACCCATAGCTTAAGTATGTTTACTGTTAAACTTTGCTTTGTGTTTGTAATTATTCTCTCTACATATGTCTGGTTTTACCTCTATAGACCCACTTGCCTAAAAATTAAACTTGTCGCACTCCTGCCAGAAGATGTGTTGACCCCACATACTCTGTGTTTGGTTTCATTCATATTTCATATTTCGCCACCCGTGCAATCCCTAAAGTGGATTCACCAAAATCTCATTGATGGCTGTAGGACAGAAGCCACCTACAGCATAATGTAATCAAAACAAATACTTGTCTATTCTTAACTCTAATCCAATATTACTATACCACAGTGTATAGGAAACACTTTTTCACCTCCTATACTTTGATACCTTTATCCTCTTACTTTAATTAAGGTTTTGCATTCATGGTCCAAGCTAGTATTTCCAATATAATGCTATAATAAACATTTTCAGGATTTTTTCATAATCTATAGGAATTGTTGTTGTTATTGTTTTGTTTTTGGGTCACACCAGCAGAGCTCAGAGGTTACTCCTGGCTCTGCTCTCAGAAATCACCCCTGGCAGGCTCAGAGGACCATATGAGATGCTGAGAATTGAACCTGGTTCTGTCTCAGGTCGGCTGCATGCAAGGTAAACACGCCTTACTGCTGTGCTATCGCTCTGGCCTATGTGCAGGATTTTTAAATAAACTAATTTTTAAATTTCTTTTACAATATTTGATAATGTTGTTTCCTTTCTTTTGGTTGAGTTCTATTATTTCCTTTCATATCTTGTTTAGTAACATTTTGTCAGATATATTACTTCTAAGATCTTCAATTTGATGCTACATTATTTTTTGTTTTAGTTCCCCTATATTGAGAGCTTATTTACATACTTCCTACACATTTATCACTAAAACATACAAAAATAAATAATAATTGTAATTTGCATCATAAAATTTTGAAGCTTTTGAATTTTGAAGAGAAAGTGCAGAGAATTCTCGTTAGTCCAATGTTCAGTGATCTTATAATTGTAATCTTGCATATTCAGCAGTGCATTTTATACATGACTTAATACTAAATTTCTAAAAATTTCAGGAAAAATAAATCCAGGGAATTACAGTCAAATGTGCACTTTTTTCTTTTACAGTTTTGCTATATACCTCATTGTGTCAACTTAATGTATTAGTAAGTAGCATATGGCTTGTTTGCCTATGATAGGACAGTAAGCTTCAGTTTCTATTACATCTACAAATAGGTGACAGCATTCATTTAGTTCCCTCCAGGCATGGTAATTGTTCACATAACAGCAGGATGCATATCTAGTCTCATGGAAATAACTAAAAAATAGAGTTCATGTGAGTTTTTCTCTCAAGCTTTTATTACACCATGTATTTCAAAGTAGTGAGTTGATTTTTATGCAATTTAATATTCTTACTGTAAGCATCATCTTTGAGAATAGATCATCTTTCAGTTCATCTTTCATTCAATAATGTGTCTATGTGTTCTATAAAGAACATTATTTTGATACCCACTATTCTGTCAAACTAACTATTCTGTTCTAAACTGAATGAATTCATACAAATGGTGTCAATTAAATCAGTCCTAAAATGTGTGCACTCAATTCCATTAAACTAATGGGAAATAAGAAACACTGTTGCAGTGTAGATTATCTATAGACACAAAAGCAAGCATTACTAATGCATCAGCCCTCCTATTTCGGTGTATCACTTCTAAATGATACTTTTTATGAAAGATAGTACTATTACCTATTTTAAATTCTGATAGTTATTTGCCCAAGAAAAGGGATTTTAGAATGTCACTGAGTATAGATATTGCAGCTAAGTAACAGAAGTCTTATATAAGCACAACCTTATATGAACATAAGAATTATCAAGGTTAAAGAGCTAGAAGAAAATATAAATTTTCTAGGAAAATTGAGGAGCATGTAAAATAAATGCCCATTACTTAAATATTTCTTAATATTTTATTCAGGTATGCAACATTAAAAGCAAATCTCACTATTTCTATGAAGAAAATAATAAGCTTGGAAGAATGTTTAAAAAGAAAGAATCAAATAATTTTCCCTCTCTCTTTTGCAAGCATGAGTGGTAGAAATATAAGCGAAAAAGTGAAAACAGGAATAGCAGATAGATCAGAGCAACAGTTTCATACTCATGTCCCTGCTTCTGTCATCTTCTGTGTCAGATACTGAAATAAGTTTTTGATATCTAGGTACTAAAGCTGAGAGGAAAAATGGTTAAGTATGAACATTTACATTATTCGCCCAATCTGTATGTCAAAAATCTTTCTCTTTCACAGCACTACCTTATTTACAGTGACACTGTAAAAATTTATTATTAATTAGATTATTGATAAAGATAATAACATTTAAAAAGTTGAACTTTCATAGATTGATACTTTGATCTTTGATAAAGTTTAATGAGTTTTTATACTACATTTGATTTATGCCCATGTGTGTATACTTTTATTCTTTCTTATTTTTCTTAATTTATTTTAGAAAAAAATTAGGTAATTAAGATAATTTTTTTTTTTTGGTTTTTGGGCCACACCCAGTGACGCTCAGGGGTTACTCCTGGCTATGCGCTCAGAAGTCGCCCCTGGCTGGCCTGGGGGACCATAGGGGCACGGGGGATCGAACCGCGGTCCATCCGAGGCTAGCGCGGTAAGGCAGGCACCTTACCTTCAGCGCCACCGCCCGGCCCCTAATTAAGATAATTTAGTCTTTTTAATTTAAACTATTCATTTTAATTTTTTTTGCCCCCTAAATTCCCAATACAGACCAGGCAAGGGTCTGGGTTGAGGTGTATATGGGGTGCATTTACTGTACCTCCTCTTTCTATACAGTCAGTGTGAAGAACACAGCCTGTGGTAAGAATTGGGAGGC
>PVKC010045276.1:0-11451 GCA_004027635.1 Crocidura indochinensis | reverse complement strand
TTCTGTTTTGCTTCTTCTTAATCTCTATGTTTCTTCTTTCTATCTCAGTTCTTCTTCTTCTCTATTAGTCTCCCTGACTCTCCTAATCTCTCTTTATGACAGATTCTTCTTCCCTCTGTTTCTCCTTTCTAGCTTTTGCTCTGGCTCCGTGTAGCTCCGCCTATTCTCTAGCTTTGTCCTTTCTGTAGCTCTGTTTCTGCAGCTCCCTTTCTGTAGCTCTGCCCTTTAGCTCCGTTTAGCTCCGCCCCTTTCTGGGCTCCACCCCTTTTATACTTTCTCACCAACTGCCTTTCTCCAACTGTCACTTTCCAACTGTCACTTTGCCATTTTCTCCTTTGGCCTCCCCTTCAAACTTTATTTATTTATTTATACAAAATAATTATCATACATAAATCTCAAATACACTACATACCTGGATCTATGTTATACCTAGGGCTAGGTTTGACATGATCTATTTATGCAAAGAAAGTCTCCAGTTAAGACTCCCAACAGGAAGGAAGAAAGAAAGGAAGAGAATTGTGTGTGAGCAAAGATGGAGGGAATGAAGAAAGAAGGTGTAGAGGCAGGATGCCAGAAGCAAGATAAAAAGCAGGAAAGAAGGGAAGGGATAATAGGGAGAGGAAGGCTGGAGAGAAGGAGAAATTCCATGTGATATTTCAATAAAAGGATTTTTTTAAAATATTAAGGGGAAGTGGGATGGTTGAAGAGATAGTACATGGATTAAGGCCCTTATTTTATTGTTTTGCATATAGCAAAGCTCACATCCATCCTCAGCACCATATAAAATTTCCTGAGCACAGACCCAGGAGTAAACCTGAGTACACTCAGTGTGCCTCAAAATACTAATTAAACAATGAAATATCTTTATAAGAGGATATTCAAAAAAGTTATAGATATTAAGGGAATATGTCTGACATATACAAAGGAGATACATGTGTCACTTTTATGTTTTAGAAAGAGTTGGGGGAAAGGGTGTTGTTTCCAGAACACCACTTTGGTCTGTGATTTTTTTTTTTATATAGTGACAATTTTGCCCATTGTTTTTTGTTTGTTTATTTGTTTGTTTGTTAGCTTTTCCCCCTTTTAGATCTGTTCAATAAGCAATGCTGGTAGAAGAGTAGCTCTGTATAAAATTCATGTTAGAACCAAGTAATGGGGAATGTTGGACTTGATACCTGACCCAACAATACCTTTGCACCAACAATACATGTGACTTTGTTTCTCTTTTGCATAGGCACATTAAAGTGGGAAAAATACATATGCAAACAAGTTCTTATCTAGTAGAGATGGGACACAAATTTTGTAATGCAGTTAGGCCTTATACCCTGAACATTGGCATAATGATTTGGCTTAGACCTCAGAAGAATGGGCATTGCCCATAAATCCCTGAACAATGGATACTATCTATGGAAACAACCACAATTGTCTATAACATTACCAGGATGCAAACCTCTACCAGAGAAGACCCAACCACTGCTCTGGCACTTACTTACTCCAAAGAGTAAGCATTTACTTACTCTCAACACCCAGACATCTTAGCAACAACCTGCTTGCAGGTCAGGTCTCTCCGCATCTAATGGTGAGGTGAAACTACTAGAGGATGCTCCACATCAGCCTGACCTCAATGTAAGAAATGCACAGGATCCAGAATCTTTAAATTCAGGAACCTGACACCAACAACAACTAAAGTGCGAAAAAGTTTCACCGGGACCATGGAGAATGACTCAAGAGTTGGACAGACTGGTATCCTGGAGCCCAGAGTCAGTCTTATGCCAATAAGCTTCTGGGGAGAGGCCTTTTTGTAATCATGCCAAGGATTTTTTTTTTCATTTTTCCCATATTTTGCTGGGCCTATGCAAACAACGGCGATTGCCACTATCATACCTTTACTACTGTATTTTTTTTAACACTTATCTTTTAAGAAAGAAAAAAAAACCCAGTTCACTGAACTTAAAAAGAATACTGTAGTAGAATCCCTGCCTTGAATACAGGCAGGGGATGGGAAGGAGGGAGGGCATTGGGGTGGGAATGTTGCACAGGTGAAGGGGAGGGTGTTCTGTTTGTGACTATAACCCAACTATAATCACGTTTGTAATCATGGTGTTTAAATAAAAAATTAATTAAAAAAAGAAAAAATACAATGAAATATCAGAAAAAAATCTAAAAGGTTAACACAAAATTTCTTTGTAGTCCATAACCAAATTCATTTTTGCCATAAATTAAAAAATTAAATAACAGTATCTCTGCCTAAAGAATGCTAAAAAATATACTAATGCAAATAACACTCAATTCTAAGCCAAGATTTGTCATCATTTTTATGCTATGAATTGAAAATAGCAGGTGACTAAATATAAAATAACCTTGAACAAAAAAAGATAAGTGATTCTAGATATATTTAAATAAACATTGAGTTGGGAAGTAGGCAGAAAACTAAACATATCTCAGCTCAATTAGGATATTTCCACTTTCACTTCTCAGATATGACATTCTTATCCTACAATGAAAACTCGTTCTGACTTTTATTTTTAAATAAAAGGCAGTTTTTAAGTTATGGTTGGCTTCCTTTTTTGCCAGTGTCTGTTGTTCTCATGAGGCAAGTTGTAGTGTAGACCAAAAGTCTGACTGATTGAATATCCTTTGGGAACACAATTATTCGGGCAAGTTGAAAGTTTCAAGGAAGGAATTCTCAGTGAGGGAAAAGCAACAGCGTAAATTGATTCTAAGAAAAATATCCATATGATACAGAATTATATTTTATAAAAGGAAAATATTCTACTGGAAGTATTTTAATTGGAATTTTTAAGTTATAAAGTGTACTTAACTATGGATGCTACTTATCAACAGCTGTATATAAAACACTGTGTAGTAAGCAAGAATTATTCCATATTTCTCTCTCAGTGTACTCTATCCACACCACTTCAGAGAGAACAGGGGAGTTAAGGAACCAAAACCAAGATCTAAATGATTTTCAAGGAATTAGGAAATATGAATTCTTCACTATTCTGGCAAGTCACAAGTAGAGAAGAACTCTTAGAATCTCCAGTCAAGATTTAAAGCTATGCTAATCTCAAGAATAGCCTTTTCAAGTAAAAATTTTCTATGTACTTACATGAAGGAGACTATAGGACTGTCATCCAAATGCAGTGTTAGAAATAAATATCAAATTTATGCAGCAGTTACACTAGAACCAAAAAAAAAAAAAAAAGCTGGGAGATGGAGCAATAGCATAATTAGTAGGTCACATGCCTTGCACATGGCCAACCCAGGTGTGATTCCTAGAATCCTATATGTCCCTACCTCCAGCACCTCCAAAAGCAATTCGTTCTTAATTGCAGAATCAGGAGTAACCCTGAGCACCATTGGATGTGTTCTCAAACCCAGCAAAAATGTTATTTAATGATGCTGCTTGGCATTGTTAGGCTCCCAGTAGTGAGAGAAGACCCAGGATGAAATAAAAGATTTGTAATGTTTGAAGTGTCCTAGAGAGAACACTTTATAGCTACAAAGGGAATAAGTATAAAATAGCAATCTGTATCTCTATCCTAGACTTCGTCCTATGACCTGTGCAAATACCAAGATCTCTAGTTACAGAGGTCTGATTTTATCATCCAAACTGAGTGGAAAGTCTCCTGGCACCATAAAAAGACCTTGGGGTATTCAGGGAATTAGACACCGACCATCCAGACTTGACTCCTGGATCCCAGACATAGATACGACACAGTTCTCCACAACAGCTCCAGGAACCAAAACCCTTCTGAGGCATCCTTAATACTGCTCTGACACCAACATGTGCCAGTTCTAAAATGATATCCTGACAACGAGGAAATGGGAACAACTTGATCTAAGAGCAGGCTGTCCTACCTCACCAGCCAACAATAAGACAAAATCAGAAGACTTGTCACCCTTTGATCTGTGCAAAAGCCAAGATTGTTATCTACAGATGACTGGTTGTTACAACCATAGCTGGACAGTACACATCCTCGGACCAATAAAAAAGCTCTAGCCTAGGTTTTGGTCTGTAATCTGTACAACAAACAAGATCTCTAATTCCAGAGATCTGACTGAAACAATCCCAACTGAACGAGTCTTCTGGAAACATAATGAAAGACTATCCCAAACCCCGTCCTAGGAGCAGTGCAATCACCATGACCACCAACTACAAAAGATGGATTAAAACAACACTGAAGGAACAGAACTGCTAGAACCACAAAGAAAGACTTCATATATAAACTCCATTCCTTGACCTGTGCAGATACCAAGATCTCTAGATACAGAGGTCTGATTTTATCACCCACGACAAAGCAGAAGTCTTCCATACACCACAAAAGCACCAAGGGGAGAGTAAATGAACATGCAAGGATTCTACAGTCAATCCCATGACAGTATACTTCAAGGGTGGAGAAACCCTGT
The DNA here is from genome assembly GCA_004027635.1 of Crocidura indochinensis. Taxonomy (NCBI): domain Eukaryota; kingdom Metazoa; phylum Chordata; class Mammalia; order Eulipotyphla; family Soricidae; genus Crocidura; species Crocidura indochinensis. The sequence goes on along the minus strand of PVKC010045276.1, from coordinate 7,041 downwards.
ATCTCCACCAAGGGAATTTCCTCTATAATGCACCCAATATTTACTGTGCCTAAACAGGAAAAAGGGCACAAAATAATCTTTTTTTTAGTCTATTTATCTATGTATTTATTTATTTTTGACTTCTTTGTTTTGGTTTAGATATTGAAGTTGATGTCTCCAATTTTATTTTATCTTATTTTATCTTTTTCTTTTTGCCCTCTGGCATGGTTTTATTTCAGGACTGAGACTATTAGGTGGTGCTTGTCTTTATTGCTGTAGTGCTCACTGGATATTTTATTTGATATTTATTTTTGTATTGTTGTGGTGTTTCAATTCCTTTTTTCCTGTCCTCTCTCAAACTGAGATTGAGAGCCTCTAGAAGGGCTACGCCCATTTTTGACTTATTTGATTTTTATCCCACTTTATTGCTTTTCTTTTTTGAGGGGGAGGGTCACACCTGGCAGTGCTCAGGGGTTACTCCTGGCTCCATGCTCAGAAATTGCTCCTGGCAGGCTCTGCCTATATGGGATGCTGGGATTTGAACCAATTACTTTCTTCTGTGTGAAGGCAAACGCCTTACCTCCATGCTATCTCTCTGACCCCTTTTATTGTTTTTCTTTTCTTCAAACAAAGCCATATAACTTGAGGGGGAAATAAGGGAGTACCAGGACCAAACAGATATATGATCACTAAGTAGTAAGCTAGACACAGAGAGGATCACTAATTTTAGCAGCCCGGGTGTGGGATATGGGATGCAAGCTGGGAACGGGGGTTGGGGGGGTGGGTGGGATGGGGGGGTGGAGAGAGGACAAATTTGGTGATGGGAATTCCCCTGATTTAATGTTAATATGTACCTAAAATACTACTGTGAAAGATATGTAAACCAATATGGTAAAAAAAATATATATATATATATATACATATATATAAAAGAAAAAAAGACTTAAACCAAAAACAAAACAAAACAAAGAACAACAACAAAACCTTGGAATGTGAAAAAAATCCTGTTTCCAGCTTTTGGTTATTCTGATGACAGTGTGCTTCAAGGGCGGAGAAACCCTGTATCTCTTAGGCCAAGGGTATTCTTTCTAACTTCCCCAATATTTTCTGTGACTATGCAAAAAAAGAAAAGAAGAAGCACAAAGCACAAAGCCTTGCCACACCAGCTCTCCTTCCTTTTTTTTTCCTTTTTGTTTTCATGGTTATTATTTGGTTATTGTTTTTTGTTGTTGTTGTTGCTGTTGTGCTTTTTTTGTAGTTGCAGGGTTTTGTTTCTGTTTGTTTTTGTTTGTTTTACTTCTTATTAAATTATTTTTCCTTTTTTCTTCTTTTAAATTGATATTTATAACCTTTAGATGGAGTCCTCTTGTTTTTTTTTTTCCCATCAGAACCGCACAACTTGAATCATCTTGTTCTGCCTCATAAATTGAGAGGGGGAAAATGGGTGGTACCAGGAGCAAACAGTCATATGAACATTGAGTGAAAATAAAAAATGATTTGACTTAAACACCAAACCCAAAGTCAATGACAACTCAATCAAAACCCAATTTAAAACAAACTATAGACAAAGGGGACCAGATATACCAGCAGTCAGGGGGGCAAAGGAGGGAGATATGGGATGCATGCTGGGAACAGGGATGGAGGGCGGACAACACTGGTGGTGGGAGTGCCCTGGTTCATTGTTACTATGGACCTTAAATATTACTGTGAAAAAATTGTAATTCACTTTGGGCACAATAAAAATTATTTTAAAAAATAGCAGTCTATTAAAAGAAAAGTAAAATTTGAGATTTGAATCTAGAGCAGGTCTCCTGCTTCTATGAACAGAAGATGGAATCATGTGTCTACTCATCAAGGTCTCTAGCACAATAAAGAGATTTTCTATCTCTTTATCCCTTCTATATGCACCTCCCCCTTCAACCTAGTTGTGACAGAAATGATGAGCAGGAAGTGATGCTGGAAATGCTTAAAGAAATGAACGATGTCCAAGAGATAGAAATGAAGGATTGTGAAGTCATTCTACACAGCAATGCTCAATGTTCTCTGCTTCTCGCTAAACATAACTTAACCAATCTATGCACTAATAAAAATAAATTATTCATTTTTTCAAGTTATTATATACAAGCCTACATTGCAGAATGTTCACCAAATCCTTATTGTTAGGTGTCAACTTTTACAAATGTAATCTTGTTTTATTCTTTGTGAGTCTATAATAATATGGTTATAGCCAATATCAAGACATTTTGTTTTTAATTTGTACAAATTTGAAGAATAAAAACTTTCAAATACTACTATATTTTCTTGCCTAATGATTCCAATGTAAGAGGAGAAATTTGAGTGAAAACATCCCACTTTTTTGTTACTCACTGTAAAGAAAAGCAAGGGGATCACAGGCTACATGGCACTAAACAGTGTGAGCTTCAAATGAGAGATCTGGACCAAGGGTCAGATGCCCAGCATTGACACAACAGTACAGCCTGTTCCTTTTCTTCTGATGGACATCATGAGTATAGATTAGCTGATATTTAACTTTTGGAATGCAAATTTCAGGCGAAGTTGATATTTATTTATTTATTTATTCTTGGTTTTTGGGCCACACCCGGTGATGCTCAGGGGTTACTCCTGGCTCTCTACTCAGAAATCACTCCTGGCAGGCACGGGGGACCATATGGGATGCCAGGTTTCAAACCACTATTGGACCTGGGTTAGTGCTTGCAAGGCAAACATGCTACCCTAGATCTGGGTTTTTATTTTGATCTGATTGACCTTACTTTTCATCTCAAGTTAAATGATTATAAGTTCTAAATACAATATGAGGTACTTGTAAGATCCTTTCACTTTCATTAGAAAAATCAGTACTATACAAAAGCCACTAAATTCAATTACCCAAAACTAAGTGGTCTCTAAAAGAAGAGTGTTCTGATAATGGTCTTGTGGTGAGTTTGTGTATTCACCATTATTAAACAGATGTTACACATTCCAGGGTAACCTCAATCCACTGAAAATGTGTCTGTTCTGTCTCCCTCATTCCAAAACTCTGACACAGAACTCAATGCTTCCTGTGAGCAGGTGCTATATAGGGCAGGAAAGCAGAGAAATGGACAACAGCAGCTTCTTTTCACCCAACAATCCATGGCAAGAATGAGGGAAGGCTTGAATTTAGTCTGAAAAATTCTTCTTTAGCTTGTAAATCTTGAAGGTATTAAAGAGCTCCTAGGACAAGACAAAAAAACAAAAATATTTCCTCTTCAATGAAACATAGAAGTAGTTTGGGAATTGAATGTGTGTCTTTGGCTCAGGATTCTACCAACTGTGAAAAATACCACAAGGCTTCAGGAAGCCCTTAGAAGGAAGCAGCATTTCCTATACCCCAAACACACCAATCCAAATCTTTAGCATAATTATGTTAGATGGTTACAGAAACTGCCTTCTAAAAGGCACAAGAATGAGCTTATCTTTTGAGTCTCAGGTAAACATGATTTTTGCTAACCCAATTTCCAGAAAACAGGAATAACACGTAAACATTCAGTGGGCAGTCTTTTAGCAGTCAACATATTGTGCATCTTTAGTCTGAGCCCATGAAGAGAGAATCCACAAAAAATGTTACACTGCAAAAATAACTTTGGTAAGCGAGATGGTTTTATAAGAACAGTACTAGAGCTGAATAGTAATCAGACATGACAGGGTTGCATTATACTTCCATATCCGCTCACTATGAGAGAAGAGTCTCCAAAAATGAATTGGAAATAGCATTTGCCAGCAAGAATGATGAAAAAAATACCATCATTCATTATTGATACTGCACTATAGGGAAAAACTGTATAAGATTTTCTTTAAAAACCCAAATCAGGGGGATCGAAGAGATAGCATGGAGGTAAGGCATTTGCCTTTCATGCTGAAGGATGGTGGTTCGAATCCAGCATCCATATGGTCCCCTGTGCCTGCCAGGGGCTATTTCTGAGCATAGAGTCAAGAGGAACCCCTGAGTGCTGCCGGGTGTGACCCCCCCAAAAAAAAACCCAAATCAGAAATACCATATGACCCAGTAATATCAGTTCTAAGGTATAAAACTAAACACAGTCATTTAAAATATATATGTACCTCAACATTCACACCAGTATTATTTATAATAACCAAACATGGAAACAACCTAACTGCCCATTCATGGATGAATAGATGGTATGAATGTATTTATGAATGAATGGATGAATGGATAAATGGATGATGGATAGGTGAACAAATGGAGGGATGGATGAGTAGACTGGTGAATGGCTGGAGGATGGATGGATGGGTGAGTGGATAAATCAACGGAAAGGTTAAGACATATATATATACATATATATATATATATACACAATAAAATACTGCTCCATTTTTTTAAAAAATAAAAAGCGTTGTTGCCTTTTGCAACAACTTGTGTGGAAGTTACTTGCTAATTGATACAACTTGAAAAGTAAAAAACAAATACCAGATGCTTTCAGTACCATTGGACATAAATAACAAAAGTAAATGAACTAAAAATAAATCTCAATAGGGGCCAGAGTGATAGCACTCTTTAGGGCATTTGCTTAGAATGTAGCCAACCTGAAGCAGACCCAGGTTTGATTGTTGGCATCCCATGTGGTTCCAGGAGCTTGCCAGGAGCGATTTCTGAGTGCAGAGCCAGGAGTAACCCCTAGTACTGTTGGGTGTGGCCAAAAAAAAAACCCAAGCAAAAAATCAAAATAAAAAGAATTAGATTCTTTCTTAATTACCTAAAATATTACTGTGAAAGATATGTAAGCCAATAGGGTCAAAATAAAAATTTATAATAAAAAAAAAGAATTAGATTCTGAGAAAACTTTGATGGTCACCATAGGGAAGCTAAATGGTAGGAGAAAAGATCAGAGAGGGCCTATCTAAATGAGAATTATAAATGTGATAGGTTTATACACATACAAAATAATAAAATGATAGTGTAAAACATAGATGTAGCCAAAGGTAAATCAGCTTTAATTAATGGGACATTAAACCCCATGTCCGTGACATCTTGCAGTAGTAATGAACTCTAAGCACTAATACCAAACATTTAAATTTTGGTCAGCCATTGTGTCCATTGAAATCAAAAACTTAATTCTAGGGGTACATGTATAATTTCATTCTTGGCCAACAGAAACTAGCCACCACACTTATTTCAAGGTTGATGTCACTCCAAACAATGTGCTTGGCTTTATTTTTTACTTTGATGAAAGCAGAGTCTCTTGCCCATGGAGTTAGGGCTGACAGAAGTGAGTGCCCCACTCATGGCTCATACAGATCCATTAACTAGGGACACACTTCTGAGGCCTCCAAGTTTCTCATCAACATTTTTGAACCACATCACATCCAAACAAAGATTAAAAATTATCAGTGATGCTGAAGCAAATATGCTGTAGCATAGATTGGTGGCTAAGTTGAGAGGAAAAGTGGGCTTATAGGTATAAAATTTTGAAAACTGAGAGATGAAAACCTTTTGGAGATGTTTCAGAATAATGCAAATATAACTTAACACTTTTGAACTGTACACTTAAAATTTGTTTAGATAGACCTGAGAGATAGGATGGGGTAATGTTCTTGCAGAAAACTGACTGGCACAATATATGGTACCCTGAGCATACCAGGAGTGTAGAAACTGAAGTAAGTCATGAGCACCACAAGATGTGACCCCAAATGAAAAGAAAAACAGAACCAAAAAATAATTAAAATGAGCAATTTCATGTTCTGTAGCTTTTACCATAGAATACTTTTTTTTGTCCCCCAATTCACAATACAGACCAGGCAAAGGGCCTGTGTTGAGGTGTATAAGGGGTGCATTTACTGTATCTCCTCTTTCTATACAGTCAGTGTAAAGAGCACAGCCTGTGGTAAGAATTGAGAGACCTTATCTTTTCTTTTTTATTTTTAATATATATGTATATATATATAGAGAGAGAGGGAGAGAGAGATAAAACCCTTCACCAGTGCAACATTCCCATGACCAATATCCCAAGTGTCCTTACTCCCCTCGGCCCCCCCCCCCTGCACATGGCCTGTACTCTAGACAGGCTTTCTACTTCCCTCATTTAGTCAGATTTTTTATGATAGTTCTCAGTGTAATTATTTCTGTGACTGTACTAAATGATCCCTGCAGTGAGCTTCATGTCGGGAGCTGAACCCTTCAGTCCTCCTCTATTTTGTCTCTGAGAATCATTACACAAATGTTTTTCATTTTTCTCAAAACCCATAGATGAGGGAGACCATTTTATGTTTATCTCTCTCCCTCTGACTTATTTCACTCAGCATAATAAACTCCATATACATCCACGTATAGGAAAATTTCATGACTTCATCTCTTCTGATGGCTGCATAATATTCCATTATGTATATGTACCACAGTTTCTTTAGCCATTCACCTATTGAAGGGCATCTAGGCTGTTTCCAGAGTCTGGCTATTGTAAATAACGCTGCTATGAATATAGGTGTGAGGAAGGGATTTTTGTATTGCATTTTTGTGTTCTTAGGATGTATCCCTATGGGTATAAAGGTTGAACTAAACGGCATTCCCACCAGCAGTGGATAAGAGTTCCTTTCTCTCCACAGCCCCGCCAACACTGTTTGTTCTTGTTCTTTGTGATGTGTGCCATTCTCTGTGGTGTGAGGGGGTACCTCATAGTTGTTTTGATTTGCATCTCTCTATCTCATTCTATCCATTGCAGCACATGAAATTTTCCTACACATGGATGAACATGGAATCTATCATGCTGAGTGAAATAAGTCAGAGAGAGAGAGAGAGAGAGAGAGAGAGAGAGAAACACAGAATGGTATCACTCATCTATGGGTTTTAAGAAAAATGAAAGACATTCTTGCAATAATAATAATTTTCAGACACAAAAGAGAAAAGAGTTGAAAGTTCCAGCTCACCTCATGGAGCTCACCACAAAGAGTGATGAGTTTAGAAATAACTACATTTTGAACTGTCCTAATAATGAAAATGTATGAGGGAAATGGAGAGCCTGTCCAGAGTACAGGCGGGGGGTAGGTGAGAGGAGGGAGATTTGGGACAAT
>PVKC010045275.1:0-11545 GCA_004027635.1 Crocidura indochinensis | reverse complement strand
GTATATAAAACAAGTCAGGATTTGGAAAAGATAAATAGCACAGAGGATAATATGATTGCCTTGCATAATATGAATGCCTTGTCCATTTCCTGCACAATACAGTTCCCCAGGCACTGACAAGAATACAGTAGTAGCACAGAGTTCTACAGCACCACCAAACGTGGCTCAAATCCCCTTCCCCAATCAAAAATTTACTGATATAAATAAGAAGTTTACTTTAAAACAAGCTTTTAGGGGGCCAGAGTGATGGCACAGCGGTAGGGCTTGCACGCAGCTGACCCAGGACAGACCACGTTCAATCCCCCTGCTCCCATATGGTTCCCCAAGCCAGGAGAGATTTCTTTTTTTGTTTGTTTTTTTTTTTGGTTTTTGGGCCACACCCGGTGACGCTCAGGGGTTACTCCTGGCTATGCGCTCAGAAGTTGCTCCTGGCTTGGGGGACCATATGGGAAACTAGGGGATCGAACCACAGTCCGTCCTAGGCTAGCGCAGGCAAGGCAGGCACCTTACCTCCATCGCCACCGCCCGGCCCCTAGGAACGATTTCTAAGCACATTGTGAGAGTAACCCCTGAACATTATTGGGTGTGGCCCAAAATCCAAAAACAAAAACAAAAACAAAAAAACAACTTTTAGAATTATTCACAACCCCCACATGATAGTACAAGACTTCATATTAGGATCATCATCCACAGCTTAAGAAGCTAGCTGTTAGATTATATAAAATAGACTTCTTGAGCTGGGAGCAAAGACTTTGTTTATCATGATGTTCCCAATGCCTGGTCAGAGTAGGCAATGAGAAGCAATTATGAAATAAATGTTTCTGACAATATGGCAAAATACCTGAAAAATTGGGCAGTAAATGGTAAGAACATAAAGCAAAAGTCATATTTTTAGTATACTGGATTGAAGACTGGTACCCTAAATTCCTGTCTTCCCAGAATTCAGAATTTACCCTTTTTTTGAAATAGGATCTTTGAACAAGTAATTAAGATGAAATGATATTGGATAAATGTGGGGTCTAAATGCAATGGCTGTGTATAAAGACTCTGGGGGAGGAGGGCATGTGACAGCTACCAACCAAAGAATGCTAAGGATTGGCAGCTGTGATTGGAGACAAAAGAGAAACATACGTTAAGATTCTGCCTCCTAGGGGCCCGGGAGATAGCATGGAGGTAAGGCGTTTGCCTTTCATGCAGAAGGTCATCGGTTCAAATCCCGGTGCCCCATATGGTCCCCCATGCCTGCCAGGAGCAATTTCTGAGCATGGAGCCAGGAGTAACCCCTGAGCATGGCCGGGTGTGACCCAAAAACCAAAAAAAAAAAAAAAAAGATTCTGCCTCAGAGTTTCCAGGGGAGAGAACCTGTGGGATACTGATGGTGGGAAGTATAGACTGGTGATAGAATGAGTGTTGAAATATTGTATGACTAAAATTCAATTTTTTTTAATTTGAAAGAAAAGTTGTGAAAGGAAAAAATTCTATTGATTCAAATCACCCACTTTTTGATCATTTGTTATAGTTTCCCATGGTTGTTATTATTATAGGTAGATGATGACAGGAATAAATATGGTTTCCTCAGCTAGAAAACAAAACTATGAGAATTTTTTTTATTATAGGAAGAAGGATCCAGGCAATGCTCCCAACGAGACAAGGCCCAGATATATGAGCCTATCAATTCAGAGTTCTAGACTTGCGGTGCTGGGAGTTCTAGAGTCAGCAATGGGGGATTAGAGGAGGTGGTGCTCAAAGAAAATTCTGTGCCAAAGATATATCTCAGTGATCTTGGAGTACAGGTTTTGCTTATAAGAGACCTGGGTTTGATCCCTGGCACCACATCATGCCCCAAGCACTTCCAGTAGTATTCCTGAACACCACTAGGAGTGCCCCTCCAAAGAAGAGAAATAAAAAGTGTTTTCTGGGACCAGAGAGATAGCATAAAGTTAGAGCCTTTGACTTGCATACAGAAGGATGGTGGTTCGAATCCCAGCATCCCATATGGTCCCCCAAGCCTGCCAAGAACGATTTCTGAGCATAGAGCCAGGAGTAAGCCCTCAGCGCTGCCGGGTGTGATCCAAAAACAAAAACAAACAAACAAACAAAAGTAAAAAAAAAAAAAAAGGCGTTCTCTTTTACTAAAGCAAGGATAAAAAAAAAAAAGACAAAGTCCTATAAAAATAAATCGAATAACACAAAAGCAAACCAGTCAATGACCTTGGCAACTAATTTACCTCCAATATTAAAGCTGGAGAGATAGCATGAAGGTAGGGCGTTTGCCTTGTATGCAGAATGGTGGTTCGAATCCCAGCATCCCATATGGTCCCCTGAGCCTGCCAGGAGCTATTTCTGAACATAGAGCCAGGAATAACCCCTGAGCATGGCTGGGTGTGACCCAGAAAAACAAACAGACCTCTAATATCCTAACAGTCCTAACCAGAATGAGTATAATATGAGTTGAAATGTGTTATTTTTACAAGGGGTGTAGGGAAAGAAGAGAAATTATGCTTCACCCAACACTTACACCTAGCACTGCTCAAGGTAGTATATACTGCCAGGGATCAAATATCTCTCGGGTTTTGGAAGTTTGCTATTGTGTTTTCAATCAGAAAAGGAGAAGGAAGTCAGTCTTGAGTTCTAAATGTTTTAATAATTCTTTTTTAAAGTGTATTAAATAACTTAATTGACATGATTTGTAAGATGAAAAAATATTTCTCCTTTGACTAAATCCTGTATTGATGCCTTATAAAGGTCAAGAGGCTGGGGACTGGAGAGATAGCACAGTGGTAGGGCGTTTGCCTTGCATAGGTCAACTTGGGAGAGACCTGGTTTGATTCCCAGCATCCCATATGGACCCCTGCCTGCCAAGTACAATTTCTGAGCACAAAGCCAGGAGGGACCCTTGAGTACAGCTGGGTAAGGCCCAAAATCAGTCAATCAGTAAATAAATAAAGTTTAAAAAAAAGTTAAGACAATGTTATTGGAGGTGATTTAATGGAAGTCATTTGAGAGGCACTAAATATATGATTAATTATCTCCACTTCTGAGTAATATACCCAAACTGCTTCACAGATGTATACCATCTGGATAAAGGGACTTTTCTGTTCAACTGCATTGATAATCGATTTACTATCGTGCCACACACTCTTCTAAATATTTTGAATTTATCACAGAACAAGAACAACAAAAATTGACAGAGATCCCTGTCTCTGATGTGTTTGCATTGTCATGGAAAGAGACAATACACAATAAACATACCTATTGATGTAAAAATAGTACTTTCAAGGTGAGAGCAGAAGGTTGATACCCATCATTTTGAAAGGTCTTGTTGAGAAGATTGATAAACAAAGAGGACATGGGAACAATCAAGTTCTGTTTCTTGTCATATGACAGAATTTTTACTAGCGACTTCAGTTAATTGGTTCTGCTACAACTCCAGGCAGCAGGCATTTTATCTTTATTTGAAGAAATGTGCATGATTTTTCATAAAGTATATGTTCTGGGACTTACATCAAGCTTAATTAATTCAGTCAAAAAGAAAAAAACAAACCAATTGCTTAAATTGTGCAGAATAACAATGACTTGTTTTATAAACATGTGCCATAGTTGTGAAGACTGGTTAACTGAAGCCAAATAGCAAAACAAACAACAAGCAAACGAAAACATGATCCAAGTCAAGTGATTCAGAACTCTCAGTAAGACCTGAGGAGCTTCGCAGTCATTTCCCAAAAACCAGTAACACTGAATGTCTTACATCTCTTTAATAGCATTTACACCCCTTTACTGTTGCCATTTCTGGAGCCTATTAAACCCAGATATTAATGGGAAGGACCCATCTATTTGGCAGGGAAACCCTCTAAGTGTGGAAAACCCTCTAAGGGTGTTATGCTCTGAAGATACAAAACCTAACTCCACCTGAACACCTAGAAGGGAAAATATATTGAGACTAACCAATTTGCCAATGCAGATCTTTAGATTTATAGCACAAAGTACAAAAAATTTGAAGAGCATATGTCTGGACTTTTATCCCGGTCCAACCTGTTAACAACTAAATAACTAACTACTAATCTTTTCTTTCTTTGTGGGTCAGAGATAGTATGTGAGAAAGGCTCTTGCCTGGCATGTGGCAAGCCCAGCACCTCATATTTCACCCTGAGCACAGAGCAATGAATAAGCCCTGAAGCCACCAGTGTGGATCATAAACAAAACAAAACAATGTTTTCTATCTTCAATAATTGGGTTTTGATAAACTCCCTCCCCAGTTTTCTTTTGAGCTAAAAACTATTTATGGAAAAAGGTAGGACATATTATATAGTAAATAATAGAAATAATAGTAGTAAAAGGAAGAGAAAAAAATCTGGCTGTCAGAGAAGCTTTTCCTGCTTAATTTTTTTAAGAAGGCAGTAAACAACTAGACATAGAAAATCTCAACAAAATTACCAAAAATACCAACTACAGTGGGTGGTGTTACTTTGCATATTCCCAATCCAGGTTCAATCCCTAGCACCATATGTGGCCCTGGAGCATGACCAAACATGATACCTAAAGTGTAGAGCCAAGAGTAAACCCTGAGCACTCCTGGAAGTGGCCCCAAAACAATAAAATACCAACCTACTATATAGGAATGTTGATGTAAATGTTCCCAAATAATCTTATTTTTTACAGATCTGGTATCCCTATCCTTACAAAGCCCTACCTAGTTACAAACCCACAGCAGCCAGTTGCTCCAGTTACCCTTCTCTTCAGGCCAACGATTTTCCCCTCCCCTGAACTACCTTAGAGATATCCATGACCTTTCAACTTGTCTATAATAAGATAGAGAAGGAATGAAAAGTCAAGTACATATAAAAAGACTAAACTTTTCAGGGAAAGACCATCTACATTCCAACCTTTACTTCAATTATTCTACCTCTTCATTACAGAAAGGAATAAAACTAACAACCTAGGATCATCCACGTCCCGCAGAACATCTTTTGCTTCTATGTCCTTGAAGCATTCTTTACCCATGGACCTTCTCTTTGCCTCCTTTCAATTAATTGACTCAATATTTGAGGTGTCTGGAGCTTCATAAATTCTCATATGTCTTGTGAGAGTATGTTCTAGTCTCAGCATCACTGACTCTCTTTTGATTATTTCCTGGGGTACATAGATGTCTTTAGATGTCTTCTTGTTGCTCTTTTCAGATGTGAGTAGCCCTTCTCAGAAGTCTGATGGTGTATTTTATTATAGTTCATTGACAAAAATTGTGACATCTACTGAAATTTAAGCCAGGCCATAGTAAAGAAATGCAATCCCAAGGTGACATAAGACCAACTGTAATTCATTCCCTAAGATTAGTGATGGGACTGCTTTCATGGAGCAGCTTCCCCTACCTAAAACATACTTAGAGTGGAGTGAAGACATAAGCAAAAGCAAAATTCTCTTAGGAAATTAGAGACAGAAGAAGATTCTGAATATGTTATCTTCTTCCTCTTCACCATTCTAGATGGGGGAGTAGTTTCCCTTCTCATTCTTCTCATCTTCAATTATATATTTATATTTATATTTATATTTATAACTGGTATTTGTATTTAGTATACTCAAGATATATTCCAGCTTGGATATGATGGATCTGGTTTCTTATTACATTGTTCTGAGATTTGAGTGTTTGATATTTTATACAATACTGCCTAATAGTTTTTTGTATTTACTTCTGAATGTGTACCTTATCAGCTATGTGCCATGTTATTTGGCTATATTAAGTCTTAGTTTTCTGCCAATGAAGATTTATAATATCTACTTTATGGCATTAAAGCAGCAGACCCAGGATGGATGGTAGTTCGAATTCTGGCACCCCATATGGTCCTCTCCCTGCCTGCCAAGAGCGATTTCTAAGTGCAGAGCCAGAAGTAATCCCTGAGAGCTGCTGGGCGTTACCCAATATATACATTGGGTGTATATATATATATATATATACATATATATATATATATCCTGAAACATATTAACCACAAAACCATTTATTCTTGTATTGATCATTCTAGAATTGTATAGATTTCAGCAAAATCCCTAAACTGCCCATTTTATTCATACAAAGCATACCCCAAAAATTTTTACTGCAGTTTAATCAAACCTATTTAAGGAAAAGACTCGATTTATTTGGCTGGAAGCAATTGGATTAGAAGCTTCTACCTGGATTGCATTCAGGTACATTAAGACAACTCTGGGCCTAATTCCCAGTTTAATTGGATTTGGAAAAGGTGGGGTTGGGAGAAAAAGGAAAATATATTGGAAAAAGAATATTCATTAGACCTTGAGAGATGTGCATATGTGTGTAACATTCACATGTGTGTAGAAATGTGAGGACCAGTCCATTCTCAGGACATGTTATAAATATACATAGAGCTGTTTTCCCAGGTGTGGTGGTGTGTACTATGGAATATTCTGGTTTATACAACGACAAATGTATATAGTATGAGCCTCTATGTACATTTAAATAGCAATACATAGTCTTGTATCTTGACAGGCAAATTTGTCCAGTCTTCTGTTCTTCAGTTGAGTCTGATCTCCTCTGAAAAAGGCCCTCTGTCCTCTATATTCCCTTTTATTTATTCCATATTTAGGCTTTTATCCCTAATTTCTTCCAGAAAAAGTAATCAGAAGAAGAAATTGTGCCTATTATACTATACTTGTCATCAAGTATAAGTGGAACCACTGCTAGGCTGTATTAATAGAGAAAAACAGCTAGTTCTGAAATCAGACCAGCTATAATTGAAAAGTTCCTTTATCTTCAACTTGCCTTGTGTCAATCATTAACCCTCCTTAGACTCAACTTCTTTATCCTTTTTATGAATCACAATGTAGAGAACCTTTCCACTTTCTTTCCTACCCTACATCTCTCTTCTGGAAGAGTGGTGCAGGGCAAAACACAGTAATAGAAATATATTTGAGCCATATCCACCTTTCCCAATAGATCTCTTTAGGAAAGATAATTCACTGGGTTTTGGTTTTTTAATCCAGCCTAACCTCTCCTTAGCTAGACACAATCCTAATCTATGCCTGCTAATTAAATATAGAATCATTAAATATCCATTCACTTAAAAAATCCTAGTTTGGCTTATGAATTATGTGGGTATCTAGTAACAAGACAAGAAAAATGCTTCTCCTCAGCTCCCAGCCCAAATCGTGCCTTCTATTTCCTGCAGTTGGGCCCTATTATTCTGTCCACTGGGAAAACCTTGATCTATTTCCCTCCCATCTCTTGGCAAGCCCAGCGCAGCCTAGCTGTAGTTTCTCTGGTGGGTAAACTCATTTTTTTTTAATTCCAAGACAGTATCAGCTCCCCAGAGTCACCTAGGAAATTGCAGGTCCAATTCCACAGCCCAGACTCCAGCAATTTTCAGAGAGGAATTTTAAATTGACTTCAGATGTTTCCCTACAGTCTTTGCAGAGCAACTGTGCCTGTGTCCACAGTAGAATCATTGTTGATCTATTCCACTGGGGAAAATGTATGGTAGGCTTTAAATTTCCTGCATTTTTCTCTGACTCAGCAAAAAAGGGCAATTTTTTTTCCAAGTCACTGAATGGATTTAAGAGCTCTGGAGCAACATTTTTGTGAAATCTGTTATTTGCAAACTAAGGCACAGCAGGCAACAGATCACAGTTTAGCAAACTCCCAAAATTCTTCAAGGAATTACTAAAATATATAACTTTGTTGTAAGTCTCCGTTAAATAATGGTCTGAATAATGTACATTTTAGACCAATGGGATTAGTCAAAAAGGAAGAAGAAACCTGAAAGCTGGCAGAGAATAGCAGACAACTTTAACAAAATTATTCACAGAAGTTTGGCTTAAGGAAACAAACAATATATACATTTTTTAATGCCATAGAAATAGCAGAGTGGATAGAGCTATTATTTTGCACACAGGTTCAATCCCCAGCATCTCATATAATCCTCCAAGCATACCAGGAATGATTTCTGAGGGCAGGGCTGGAGTCACCTTAAAGCATCATCATGTGTGGTCCCAAAACAAAACAAACAAATAAAAATAGTACAGTTTTTCCAGGAAAGTAAATGTGAAAGCACCGATATCGCACATAGGCTCACTTGGTGGGAATGAAAAGAATCCATTCTGAAATGACAAAGAATAATAGGAGAGAATTTTTTGACATGAAGTGTGCCTTTGTTTAATAGCAGTGGCCTGGCTGGGAGAAAGTAGGGAGTAAATACCAGACCTCAGTCTCTGCCCCCGCTCCATTTTTCTCCATTTCCCTTATCAAGGAAGCCTGAAAATGTGTTCTATAGATGCCTTCCATAGGCCACAAAACTGGATGGAAAGAAGAAAGAATGGCTGCCAATACTTCCCAGGTAGTTTGGTCAGAATTGAAAATTCTATGGCAGTATCAGAAAGCAGTGGGGACAGAGTCCCCTTTTGCATGAATCACAACAATCGAATGCCACCCAACTCCACCGCTTTACCTTACCAAACTCCCAAGCTATCCAATTTGGTTTAGATCTATAAATCCGGAACCATCTGAATATCCTGGAATGTTAGCCAGTAGTACCACAGGAAGTCTTATAGGAAAATTACATAATAATATATCTACCCATCTCAGTGAATTTAACTAGTAGTGGAAAGATTCAGCTAGTATAAAATCACAAATCCATTGTAAATTCTTAGACACTGACAAAAGTGATACCTAGGAGAGATCTAACAGTCATTTTAATTTGACTGTGTTGATCCAAGATTTGGTAATTCCAGTTACCTTTCTGATATAACAAACAATCTATATAGTAAGTTTGTGCCTTTATGGTAGTGGTGTGGGTGACTATAGATACTGGTGAAGGGAAGATCACACAGGTGGTAGGATTAGTGGTTGAACACTTAATGCCTGGAATGACTGTATTATGAAGAACTTGGTAAATCATAACATTATAATCAAAATTAGGGGGGTATGGATGGAAAAAGACAGTGAACTCAGAAGAGTAGAATAATATCCAGTGGTGGGAATAGCCCTGACTCACCGTATATTTGAAATTCAACTATGAAAGACTTTGTAGATCACAATGGTTTCAATAAAATGAAATTAAGAAAAAAAGAAGAATATCCAGCATATCCCCATGGCAGTTAGGTTAGAGCAAAGTATTCATAGGCCAATCATATGACATCAATCAACACCCCACAGAAAGAGAGATCACCCAGTTGTACACTGGAAAATCCTGGTTCTTGGGAGCCAGGTCATCCTGACCATATTGTTACTCCAAGAAGGCAGTTTTTTATCTTTGGGGTAATGACTTAAGTTTCTCCAAGCCTTAGTTTAATCCCTATATGGCTTGGTTGTTATAATTCTTTACCATGGATCATGCGCCTCGTGTCACTGTGTGCTAAAGGAAACAAATTCACACTAACAAAATATAAAATGTGACAGTAAAACAATTGAAAGACCTTGATTATGGATTAGAGAACAGAAGTAAACTTTGAAGCAGCCTAAAAGTATATTAAACTTTTCAATATTTGGGGCTTTCTTACTATCAAAGTAACTGCACAATAGGATATTTGTCCCACCCCATACCTGATGTGGTTTTCAATTTGACCCTCATCTTATCCCTGAACTTCCCCCCAAAGTTGGTCTCTTGTCTGTTTCTGAATCATGGCCCTTCTCAATGCTGAACTTTAATCCAATAAGTAAATGGGGTCACAGTGCAAGGATGGAGTGAAGATGCCTTCTTACATTCATTAGTAATTTTTTAAAGGCTGAAATTTGAACTGCTTATTGTTAGGAGTCCTCCAAAGATAGTTGGAAATGTAAAAATGACCAAAGTTTCAATAACCACATCCAAAGGAAAGTGTCACAATATCGTGAGTACAAATTGTTTGACCTCTCTGTGATTCCTCCTACTATAAAAACTTGTTGCTAACACAACTGCATATTTTTGACTTGGTATATGGAAAAGAGATATTATACTACCTACCTGTTCTTTATACATAGGAGATAGAAAGGATTGATAGTCATCATGTGAGTGACCAAATGAGTGACCTTCAGCTGATTATTGTGTGAATCAAGAATGAGCAACCATGTTAGAGATCATATTATTTTTCAGCAAGTTTATGGACAGTTTTCCAAACTTATTTGTCCTATTTCCCCCTGTAAAAAGAAAAAAATGACATAACCTGAAAGTTAGTATAGCAGGTAGGGTAATTGCCTTCCATGCAAGGCAATTTTTGATCTATAATGACCAAAGAATTTTTTGAACACTTCCAGGATTAATTCCTAAATATAGAACCAGGAGTTAGCCCTATGTATAGCTGGTTCCCCCCCCCCCCCGCTAAATAAAATGAACAAGCACTCAAGCATGGAATTATGTCTTGTTTAGACAAAAACAAAGATAGAAATTCTTTCCCAGGTGCCATGAGATTTTTCTTACACATAGCCCACTGGATTGTTGGAGCCCTCCCCTCAGGAGGCAGTTATAACCACACTGGGAAATCCATGACGCTTCCTTATCTAATTAGCTAAAGACTCTAGACTCTGAGAAATACATAGACAATGAACTGACTTACCTCCAACTCTGGAATCTTTGAACTTAACCATGTCCCATACTGTGAAAATGTACATCTAGTATGAAAAACAATTGAGGCCTATTTGAGGAAATGGACTTGTGGCTGATCCCTTATTTCTCCTAGACATTGTGGGAAACGCATGGGAAAGGGCTTGACAATTATACCGTGGAAGTCAAAGAGATCACACAAGTTAGATTCAATGTCGGTCAATTTTTCAGTGCTGTTTATCTAAGAATCCAAAGGGAATGGTACAGGACAGGAGAGGGTGAGTTTTAGTGCAGTCTTTTTTCTGCTCTTGACAAGTAGGTCACATCTCTACAGCCTCCTGCCCCTCTCTCATCTTTACCCCTTCCTTTTTCAATTTAAAATGTCACTGTCTGCTATTCAACTTGATGAAAGTTATGGTGAGTCAAGGAGAGTTAATGACTGTAGATTACTTTAAATTGAAAACCCTTATATGACGAGAGACACCTTGACAGCTGAGTGCTTCCTTGGAATAACCTAAGTAATTATGTTTAATATTTAAGCCAAGCATAAGGTCAAATGGAATGTATCCAGATAGCACTTTTCTGGAAACCCAAAGAAATACAAAGTTTTACGTGCATTTCTTTCTATGAAGTGGAGTAGAATGACACTTAAAGGAAACCAGTCTAAGAAATGTTTCTCCTCCTTCCTTTACTGAAACATTCATCCATCAGCCAAGGCAGAGATGAATACAGAGTTCACAGGCAAAGGAGAGATGGGATTTCAAATAACTCTATATATACCATGCTTTCAGCCACAAGGAAAGCAGTAGAAGATAGCAAGTAGACAACAAGTGACACTGCAAGCCATGACACTCACAAGGTCAAGCTGATATCAGAGGCTTCCCGGAGGAAGCTAATTCCCTCCATATTTGGTAAAATAACTCTGCAGAGCCATGAGCTAAGGCTTGAAATAATAGTTATTATGTTGATCAATATATCATAATTATTATGTAATTTATTATATTATGGCATGTAGCTTATAA
>PVKC010045274.1:0-11441 GCA_004027635.1 Crocidura indochinensis | reverse complement strand
GAATCGCGGTCCGTCATAGGTTAGCGCAGGCACCTTATCTCCAGCGCCACCACCCGGCCCCCATGAGAACCAATTTTAATACTAAGATTCACTTTTGTCTCTCTCCTTCTGTTGTTCCTCTAAGTTGTCTTCCAAGTCTCCTAATACTATCTCTAACCAAGCCCTATTTGTCTTTAAAGAAACAACATTCTTCTTTTAGGGCATCACAAATTCCTCCTTCTTTTAAGAAGGCTAAATCTAAACCACAACGATTTTGTTGAACCATCTTGGCAAGGGAGGAGTCAAGGGATTCCTGTAAATAATCTAAACCTTGCTTAATTTCTCTAATATCGCTATCAAAGGCTCAGGAAAGCTGATTATAATGACTCTGGGAGGTAATAAGAGAAGCAATTCCATTGTCGACACCAGAGGTGCTAAGGCCTAAGATAACAGTCAAGGAAAGGGCAGTGATGGGCTCACTTTTGGGATGGGAAAGGGAACTCTGTTTATGCCAGAGAAGATCCTTGGGGGGGGGGTCTAATAGTAAGCCTGGGCATCAAAATCACAAGTACGCAATAATCTTTGGTTTTTAGGAACAATTTTGTAACAACATGAGGGGTTAAACCAATAGAGCAGGCAAAATAAGAGGAGTTGGGGACAAGGAGAAAAGCAGCAGCATCGGTAACCACCAGGGACTGATTGCAAATATCCATAAGGGCACAGGGAGTAGCATATTGGGGCCCAGAAGACAGAGTCCAACACCTACAACTTGGCCCACAGTTATACTGTAGCAAAGGCTGATGTTCCAGGAGAGAAGATCAGAATTATTGGTGAATACAGGATCTCCAAAGGCTGCAATGCCTTCATAGAAAAGGGGTTGGGCAGAATAACAAATCCAACATTGTCCATAGGCCTGGTTGACAAGGGCTGCAGTGGGGGCATTAACCATGTCCAAAATCAACTGTGCAGAGGAAACAGGTTCGGGAGGAATGTAGGCTGGAAAAGTGTTGAGGATGGAAGATGGTCATGGGGAGTGGGTAAGCAGGAGCAGGTATGGCTGGTGGGGTGGTTAATGAGGCATCCAAGATTGGTGCCCACGGGGAATCCATTGGGGCATGGAAAGGTTGAGGACTGGGTCAGGGGAGGTACCAGGGTAAAGGTGGGATTCTGTCAGGGTCGAGGAGAAGGTGCCAAGGAGGTTAAAACTAATACAAGTAATGGGCCCAGGAGATAGCATGGAGGTAAGGCGTTTGTCTTTCATGCAAAAGGTCATCGGTTCAAATCCCGGTGCCCCATATCTGCCGGGTTTGACCCAAAAACCAAAAAAAAAAAAAACAAACAAAAATCTAATACAAGTAAAATATATATAGGGTCATTAATTATTGTAACCTCTATTAAAATCAGCATAACCAAAAATTAGTCTATATAGTTAGAAGTAAAATTTTTGTGGTTGGATAGATAAGAGAGAAGTTATTTACCTTATCTTCTGGCATATAAAATGACTTTTCAACTCATAAAAAACTTCTTAAAATTTGGGTGTTGTCTTATATGCAGGTATAAGGCATGCTGAAACTTACTCCAGCTTCGGGGACAAGTGATTCTTTCCCCTCTTACAACTGCACCCCATCCAGCTGCCAGGAGTCAGCACTCAATCCTCTGCTTTTCTTCATTCATCTTCTAGGTTACACAGAGGAGCTGAATTACCAAGTGCCGTATGCAGCTTTCGGTTCTCAGTCCTCTGTTCAGCTCTTATGGGACATAGAGGAGGCGCTCAGTCTCCCTCTAATGTTGTATTAATCACTGCATCCCAGCAAACTGCTCTTGGAGGAGCCCCCTCTCCCTGCTCTCAATTAAAAAATCACAGTCACTCACTACAAATGACAAATGTAAAATCATTGTTGGCATTCCAAAGTCTAGCTTTATTTAACATATATAGCTAACCTTTGAGGGTTCTACTCCTTTTCTCTTACATTTTTTAATTTCCATTTGTTGTGCTAATATAGACCAAACCCTATATTTTAACAGGAAAAGTAGGGGATTATCTTATATGCCCAGGCATCTTATACACTGGAAAATATGGTATTTGCTTTGAATGCTGCAGCACCATTTCCAGGCACCACTAGTCGTCACTTGAGCACAGAGACAGAAATAGGCCCTGAGCAAAGCAGGATATGACTCTAAACTAAATCTAACAAAAACAAACCTAAAAAGTAAGACTTTTGAAATTAAAATATAAATCTTGAACAGATCAAACAGCAATATAAAAGGAGTAAAAGTACTTTGATTGCATGACAAGACTTATACAAAGTGTGAATAGAAACAGAACATTAGATTAATACTAATCAAAATTTCGACATAGAATTTTTTCTTCAAAAAAGACAAAACAAACATTTTAAAGTTTCAAAAATGAAAATATTTTAGCATATTGAGGGGAAGTTGAGCCATAACTGGTGGTACTCAGGGCATACTCCTGGCTCTGTGCTCTAGGAATACTCCTAGAGGTCTAAAACTTGAGAGGCAGTAAATCAAACCTGGATCAGCAGTATGTAAGGCATACATCATGGCTCCAGTGCCAGATTACTTCTTCTTTTTTTGGGTTTTGGCCCAAACGAAGTGATGCTCAGGTGTTACTCCTTACCATGCGCTTAGAAATTGCTTCTGGCTTGAAATATTGAAATAGAATTATTTTAACTATGCTTTTGCTCCTGTAACCAAACTTTTGCTCAAGAGATTTGTGTAAGGATTAACCAGAGTAGCTCTCAGGCCTCAAAGCCTGAACAATAGACAGGACATTAGTAATTATGAATTCCTTATCTATGTCACTTATTAAACTAGGCATTACCATAGGTACAATATGGTACAGGCATGAAACGAGTTGAAGGGACAATAAGATGACATACACAGAATGTAGTTGGAATTGGAGAGAATACTTGTGGTTAAAGTTTGAAGGAACCATTGCTTCACATGTCAGGTAAAAATGTCGCATTGTCCATTGATGTTGAGTAACTGCCTATGTAACATCTCAGAAGCCCTATATAAACTGTAAGTGGCTAGCATATGGGATCCATAGACCAGCTTTCTCCACCAGGAGATGCCGGACCCCTGACCACTCAGGTGAATATATCCCATTTGTTCTTGCATTAGTGATTGGCTGTCTCTCTCTGGGTTTTGGGGTGGTGGGCAACCCAGATTCTTAACTGACTTTCCTGCCTTTCCATATTTTTTCTAGCTCTCTGTACTTCTAAAATCTCTTTTCATTAGAACAGTCTGAATGTCCACAATTTTAGTTTGGGAGCAATAAACTAAAAGCCTCTACGGTGGTAGCCTGAAAGTTTCCCATGACAGGATGAGGGGGTCATGAGCAGGTCTCAGTAGGTCTCTCCAGATAAAAACCTGTCATGCACAGAAGAAAATTGGTACAACAGTGTTAGGCACAAATTGGTTAAAACAGAACACAGTCTCAAAATTATTTGGCTGACTGTTTCCACTTTTGCTCTTGTAACTCTGTCACCCTTAGCCTCTTGAACCCTATCAAAATTCCCTAAACCAATTAATATGGTGCAAAATATTAATATCTTAGAGGAAAATTACAGTTTTCTTAATAACATATAAAAATAGTTTCAGAAGTTATATATATATATATATATATATATATATATATATTTTTTTTTTTTTTTTTTTTGGTTTTTGGGTCACACCGAGCAGTGCTCAGGGGTTACTCCTGGCTCCATGCTCAGAAATTGCTCCTGGCAGGCATGGGGGACCATATGGGGCACCAGGATTCAAACCGATGACCTTTTGCATGAAAGGCAAACGCCTTACCTCCATGCTATCTCCCGGGACCCCAGAAGTTATATTTTTTTTTTTACCATAAAATCTCTCAAAAGAATTGGGATGGAAAAAAATTCCTTAAATTGGTAAAGGCCATCTACTAAAAATCTATTATGTAATAGTGGATGTCCAAAATTTTTCTGTCTAAGATCAAATATAAGGATATTTACTTTTCCAGAGATTAGAGCAATAGTCCAGGGGGTAGTATGATTGCCTTGAAGGTAGTTTACACCCAGGTTCCATCCCTTGCATCCAAAATGGTCCCCCAAATCCTCAAGTAGTGATCACTGAGCTAAAGTCAGAAGTAATTCCTGAGCACTTCTGGGTTGTGGTACAAAAATAAAAACAGAATAAAAATATAATATTTAGTTTTATACTTTTTTAGACATTTAAACATTTATTGACATTGTAGTCAATAAAGTTTGTTCAATAATTTGAGTTAGCTACTTATAACCTATGAACCCAGCTTGCCACTGTGTTTATAATCTTTTTTGTAATCTCAATAGAAGCTTTTCTTTATTATCTGTAACTGTTTACTTCAAATAGAAGAGTTGAATATTTGTGATAATGTGTGATTGACTAATTATAAAATATTTCCTACCTAATCATTTAAAAATGATAACCTTACTTAAACACCGTGGTTTACATAATTGCTCATAATACATTCTTTCTGCCATTCCACAATTACATTTCTGTCATTCCAATCCCAAGCTCACCTCCAGTGTAAAATGCCCTCCACTATTTTCCCTGATTTCCATTGTACTGTGGGTCGCCATCTTTCCTTGACTAGCGCTTGCAAGGCAGACACCTTACCTCTAGCACCACCTCGCTGGCCCCAAATCTGTCTACTTTTAAAGCCACTTAATTAACAGATCTTCAAGTTATTCTAGACATTATAGTACATTTCTGATATTTTTTTAGACAAAAAATTTAATACTTAGAGAATTTATGTGAAGAATGATAGTAGTTGGTCTGTTTGAACAGTTACATCATAGCTATTATTTTGTTTCAGAAATAAACTAAAATTCTACAAATTCATGCAAAGTTCTACAAAAGTAATGTATTAACATGATAGATGTGATATAAACCAAAAATCTCAATATATGAACATGATAGAGATCATCAGATAACAAGAACAGATCAACTTTTTTTTATGTTTTGCTTCTATATTCAGTACCTTTTTACATTAACAATTAAAATTTTAAACTTCAAAATTGATTTGAAGAACACTGGCTTATTAAATAGGCAAATTCAAGATTTAGCTTAGAATATCAGGACATGAGTAAAACAATGCATGCTAAAGTTGGGTAAACTTATCAAAAACTGGTGTATATGATCAATAGAAAAGTATCATAAATTAAGCAACATCTAGGATAAGCATATGTAAAACATTGTAAATCTGATATCTAATATTATAAGGTTTAGAATTATTGACAAGGTATTATAGATTAAATACCTTTGTTAATATATATATCTATATAGATATGTATCTCTATATATGTTTATATATATACATATATATATATGTTTTTTCAATCATACGTTGTGTTGTAACATTAGTAGTTGATTGGGTCATAAAAATGTAGTCTTCATGAATAAGATTGTGTCTATGAAATCAATCCCATAGACTTCCCTAACCTTCTCAATGAAAATATTTTGAGGATGGTCAATATGAACCAAGAAATGCATCTCAAAATATTTATATCTGCCTTTATATGGGACTTGCCATACCCAAGAACAGCAAGAAATAGGCATTCTATTGTTTACTAGGACCCCAGACAATGCTTTTGTTTTGTTTTTGGGTCACACCCAGCAGTGCTCAGGGGTTACTCCTGGCTCTACACTCAGAAATCACTCCTGGCAGGTTTGGAGAACCATATGGTATGCGGGAATTTGAACCTCAGTCCTTCTGCATCTAAGGCAAATGCCCTGCTACTGTGCTATCTTTCTGGCCCCAGACTATAATATTTTGTAATAACAGTTAGAATGGAATAAAATTAAAGGTATAAAGTGAAATTAAAGATCGTCTTTTGGGGCCGGAGAGGTGGCGCTAGAGATACGGTGTCTGCCTTGCAAGTGTTAGCCAAGGAAGGACCACGGTTCGATCCCCCGGCATCACATATGGTCCCCCCAAGCCAGGGGCTATTTCTGAACGTTTAGCCAGGAGTAATCCCTGAGCACCAAACAGGTGTGCCCCCCTCAAGCAAAACAAAGCAAAACACAAATATTGTATTTTAGATAATTTTTGTGTAAATTCTTAAATTCAGAAGATATAATGAAATTTTATTTTGTATATTATTTGTGAATGTAATGGCCTCTTAAAATTCTGCCACTGCCCCAGTTATTCAATATAACTGTAATCTAGGTACTGCTGGGAAAAAGTTTTGCAAATACACTAGATTAAGGAGAATATTGTACATATTGCCCGAATTTAAATAAATGAACTCACTAAACGCAAACAGTTTTCCTGGTTAACAGAGAAGTTGAAGTCAGAACTCTAAAGTCTAAGCAAAACTTGACCTGCAGTTTCTGATTTGAACATGGAGAATGCTTCATTGTCAGAATTGTGGGATTAAGAGTGATCCAGCCGACAGCAAGCAGGAAACAACACCTCAGATGTAGCTACCTAGAGGAGGCAAATTCTACCTACTTCCAAGCATGAACATAGAATTATATTTTTCCTATATTCCCTTATAAGATAAGAAAAACTTAGTTTATATATGGACTTCAACTATATAAAATTCAGAGTAGCCCCATCTTTCTGTGCTGTACTTCTGACCTAAAGAACTGTAAGTTAATAAATGGGAACTATTTTAAGCCCCAAAGTTTGCTGATTTGATACATGGAATCATTATTTAATTGAATAATTTTAACTGGATATTTAACATCAATATTTAACTAGATAATAAAAAACTTACAGGATAATAATTACTATTCAATGCCCCAATTTCCAGTCAAGTATTAAATAATTTTATCAAATTTATGAGGCTTTGTGAAAACTTAAATTAAAATGTCCTATACTATACTTCATTAAGAGAAAATGAGAGATCTATAGACACATTTTATAACTCAACTTTTTTCAGGGAAGTACATTGACATTTTGTTCCCTGAAGAAATCTATTTTTATGAAATAATCTAGGTACCAATCCTGAAATACATATATTTAAGTTAAAGCTTAATTTATCGACTCAAAATATTTTATTGTTTATTCCTCAGAGAAAGATTATAGCTATCAGAACAGGAAATACGCTCCCTATCTGCTCTAAAAATAATTGTAAGAACGTTATTATTTTCATGGACCTGACAGCATCAATCTCATTAACTACTGTAACTTACCTTGCTAGAGTGCATAACATTGATTATTCAGCCAGAGTCTGTGTTGGTGACATTGACAGCCATTATTCATGATGACTGATATGAGTCATAAAGCTATGACTGATGGAGAACACTGCCAGAAGGTTTCTGCATAGATCTATAAAGCCTGTAGTTACTGCCAAACACAGTTTTAATTTAAATTTTGAGATGATTCATTTGAATTAGTGCATAACTACCAACAAAGTTCAGAGAAAACTAGCATGGAAAAATACAGATCTGCCTATGATCTAATTTAATCTCAAACTAGCAAATTCTGATGATTAGAACTCATTTCTTGGACCAGGAAGGTTTTATTTCCTGGGATAACTTTTGCTAATTTACAGTAAATTGCTTTCTCTCCTAGAACTAGTTATTAAGTTTCTTTCTTCTTCTGAAATAGTAACAATAAAAATGGGACTATCTAAAGTTCTCAGTTGGTTCTAAGTATCAGTTTTTGTGAGTGGATTGCTTAAATACCATGGAAATTGGTAGTGTAAGCATCAAATAAGTTCAACTAATAATGTTAACAGCTCACCAAATACTTCAATTTAATGTTATATCTATACTTTGATTAAACCTAAATTTTACTGTTAAATCTGAACTGAAAAAGATGCAATGAATGGTGAAGTTTTCTCATAATAATAAAACTAAAGTCACTAAATTAATAGAGCAATATGACAGAAATCTTATGGGGGGGGGCGTCCGCACCCGGTGTTGCTCAGGAGTTATTTGCTGCAGATACCAGGGTCCCTAAGCAGCTTCTTCGTAGAGTCTGGGAACCTTTTTCCAGGGAGAGAGTGGGAACACGAAATGGACGGAAAAACAGAATAATATTGTAGAAATGAAATACCACACGCGATGTATGGGGACTTATGTCTAGAAAGACGAAGACAAATTTATTTTTCAGCTGGGTGACTTTTAAGGATGAGCTCTGGAATGCAGAGTGTAATTTAGGGAGAACAAAGAAAGTGGGAGATGATCAGGGAAGTCTAATGGAAGGCCATACCTAAAATCTGCATACTAAAAGACAAATAGCAATAAAAGACCAGTACTGTTGTGGGTTAGCTTTTCTGTTTTGGGTAAGCAGGAGAAACCAGGTAATTTTCAAGGAAGTGGGAAGAGAGAGAGAGAAATGTTTAGATTTTAGGGGAAAACAGATAATTGCTTCCATCATGAGCTAAGTTTTGGAAAAAAACATGATCTTGGCGCCAAGGTAGCAGAGATTACAAAGAGCTAGTCAGCGGGAGACTTTTGGCGGTTTGGGGTACTGTATTTTCTTTGTTTGAGAAAAAGCCTGATTTCTAATAATGGTAAAAATAAAGAGTGCAGTTTTCCGGCCACGTTGGAAGTATGACAGAAATATCGCCAGCAATCCACACAAAGGATCCATGATAGACCTCTAGGCGGACCTTCTAGTTGATGTTTCTTGGAAGAAAAAGTTAGACTGCACCAGGATAAACCAAGAAGGCACATCTGGTGTGTGCTCCCCTAAGTGGGGGTGACAGTTACTCCTGGCTATCTTCTCAGAAATAGCTCCTGGCAGGCACAGGGGACCATATGGGACACCGAGATTCCAACCAACCACCTTAGGCCCTGGATGGACTGCTTGCAAGGCAAATGCTGCTGTGTTATTTCTCCGGCTCCGTGACAGGAATCTTGTGGAATATTTTACATTTAAAAATGTCTGTATTGGGACTGTCGAGGTGGCACTAGAGGTAAGGTGTCTGTCTTGCAAGCGTTAGCAAAGGAAGGACAGCGATTTGATCCCTCGGCGTTCCACATGGTCCCCCCAAGCCAGGGGTAATTTCTGAGCACTTATCCAGGAGTAACCCCTGAACATCAAACAGGTATGGCCTGATAAACCAAAAATTATAAAAAGGCAAAAAACGTCTGTATTATAACATTTCAAGCTGAATACTCAGTTGAAGAATAACATAATCAGGAGAGAGAGTGTTTATCTTCAGTACTACCCTGATTCAACTTGGTCAACCTCAGTACAGTTTGGTATGATCCTCTTCCAACCCTTTATAACAGAACTAGGAGTATTTCCTGAGCACAGCTATGTGTGACCCAACCTTTACTCACAAAGATATAACAAATGACAAGAACACCAAACCAACTTTAATCATTATCAATTGTATTTCAGAAATTGTTGCATTTATGTCACCATCCCAGATAACTTTAAAACTAATACATATATCTTATTATTTGATTTTATAGAACAAGTACTTAGGTAAAATTCATGGAATAAAATGCACTTAGAGATGTGTTTTTATTAAAAACAATCACACTGATAACATACATAATAAAATTGTAAGAAAAAAAGAAGAACCAAGTGCTTTATTTAAATGTGGGAAGGAACTAAATAGCCTGCAGAGAGTTTTGTTTTTATGGCACTCTAGAATTATGTAAGGGAAGGTGTTAAAGAGATAGTAAACTTTCAAGGCAAATAGTTACATTGGATAAAATAGTTACTTTTGGAGAAAATAATGTGACAATTCCTGTAAACTTTTGTAAGACTTTTTAAGAATTTTTAAATGTAAAGTTAGCATATATTTATAGGATTATAAATTATTATACCTTATTATAAATTATTGTATTTACTTTCCTTAACTAATTTTGTAACTTTAACCTACTGTACTTTTATCATCATAGTCTGAAATTAAATGTAGCCATATATATAAACATTCAGAGCTTCCCATTCTGTATATTGCATTAAAAAATCTTCCTAGCACATATTAGTGTAATTTTGATGCTTAATAGAGCATATATAATAATAGTTTTGACTAAAATATTAGTTTATGAAGTTTGTTTTGGACCCACACCTGGCAGTGCTCAGGGATTTCAGCATTCTCTTCAATGGATGCTTAAGGGAACAAATGGATGGGATGCTGGAAAACAAACCTACCAGCTGTACTTTCGCTTAAACCAGTGCTGAAGTTTTACATCTTAAAGTCCGTTTATATATACTACCTTCATTATATAAATATTATGGAGATACTTCCAAAATGTGAACTGAGAATTCTATGCTCTAAAAATAGAATTTTTCATAGAAAGAAAACTAGTGTAGAGAAGCTTAATGTCTCATGAAATAAATGTCATGATAACATTCAGATTGGGAGATAAATTCCAGTCAAGATTAATCTAGTTAAATCGCATAAAATGAGATTTGAATAACCAAGGTACAGAAATAAAACTTTTTTCAATAATTCCATTTCTGCATAAAACTCAGCTCATTTACAATGTACCTGCATGAAATAGCAATTTATATATGTATATATATAGCATGTTATATATTCATTTATTTATTATCATACTGTTTCTTTGTATGACTCTATAGATTTTAGGGTTACAATTTCCTGCCTCTTCAAATTACAAGTTATCATGCTTCATTGACCACAAAATATTAATATTTCTCCACCACTGACCTCTTTGATTTTCTTCAGTTACAACTATGGTCTGAGTTCAATGTTTTAATTTTGTTTTTATTTCTTTGCTTTCATTTTTTATATCCAACGTAGATATAAGATTACTACTACTTGGCTTCCTCCTGACTGTTTTGGGGTAGAAAAAAAATCTAATGAACTGACATGATATTCTCAGTGAACCAACTATATAAACTAATATAAATCTAGATTGAAAATGTTTTAGCAATATGATTCTAGTTTAGGAATGGGTATAATACACAGAACTCAGAGTCTAAGATAAGTCTTCCTGAAAAATGTTACAAAGGCTTTTCAACACCCGGAGCATAAAATGGACCTGATTATAATAAAAACACTAAATCTTCAGCAGAGAATTCACGTATTGTAACTATCACTGCTCCAGGGTCCTCAGAGCAGGTTAGATGGGGAGGGAAGACTTAGGGAACTATCTACAATGATTCAGAATTTTGTTCACTTTACTTAATCTCTTGATTTGAAGTTATGAAATTAAACAAGTCACTGGATATTATTGCTGCTTAAATGTCAGTTTTTATTTAAGATGACAATTGGTAAGAAGGACTGCTTAGGCTCAAGCTCTATCCTTTATTCAATGACTGAGAAAGAGTCCTAAGTCTGCGGCAGGTGAAGAATATTTATTAAAGACAACAGATTGGATAAGATGAGAGCTGGTCAATAGAATGGTTATGTGGGGTTGGTGAGAAGGTTTTTGCAGACACTGAAAAAATTCTCAGGTGGAGGCAAGACTTTTTCTCTTAGCACAGAAGAAGCGAACTATTGATTTCATTGTTTTGCTGGTTTGCCTTTTGGACAACTGAGCAATGCTTTGTTTGC
>PVKC010045273.1:0-11448 GCA_004027635.1 Crocidura indochinensis | reverse complement strand
GCCTGTCACACTGGGTAAGTCCATTTATACTTCGTTTTGATTTTGAACCTTTTATGGAGAGTGAGCAAGACACTCGTTAAGTGCTTTATCAGAACCCAAGTTGAGGAGGAAAAATTTTTCAGAGAATCGTTTGAAAAAAGATATTTGTGTGTTCCAGTGTTTGGGCTTGGATTTCTAAGAGAGATGTTGAAAGCTAAAGGCCCTAATCCTGGTCTTTTTCTGCCTTCCCAACAAATTCTTGATTTCTTTCATTCTCACAAGAGACAGATCTTCAGCATTTACATCTTGGCAACAGGTCAAAGCTACAGGAACTTTTTTAGTCACTATTTCATTCTAAACTGGAAATGCATCTGGTGTTAGTGAATACATTAATACTGCTTTGCTGTCTTGTGCAATCTCTGCTTAGGCAATTGGTCCCCTGTTCGGGGCTAGAGATTGTCCAGTCTCATCTCCAGAAAATGGTGCTTTCCTGCGTAATCTTGGGCATTTCCCATATCCCAGAATTCTCCTTGGTACATAATGTCTGCTGACCTCTGGGTTCCTTTGGTTCTCCAGCATTAGAACTCACTTCATACCCCATCAGATATCAATTTGAAACACAGGAGATCAGCCAGTCAGGGGCCCAGAGGAAATGACTAGGCAGGTTTCAATAGGCCCCTGGGCAAGTATCCAAGGGAAAGAAAAAAAACAAAAACAATCACCTATCCAATGAAGAAGAACCTGTGTGATGTTTTGATACTGACTTTTATGAATAAAATTTCCATTTCTTTGTATCACTTAATCACAATAAGAATATTAAGCAGTTTGAGAACATGTGCTCTGAGGTTTGTAGAATGTTCCATTTGTAGACCAGATTCTGGGCTCCTACATAGCATCTAGGTTACTAGGAACTAGTTGTATAGGCTGTGCACTGCACAAAGTCCCCCTCTCTGGGTACTAAACAAATAACACTGAACAAGAAGTTACCTTCATCTGGGTTTGAAGAGTGAAAGGTCTCTTTTACAGAGTGGCTATGGAGCCACTCTGGAGTAGAGGTAAAAAGCACATAACCTATAGATAGTTAACCTGACGTGAATAATGCCACCTAATAGTTAAATCACCTAGAACAAGCTATTTAGATTCATTTCCTCATCCATAAAATGGAGCAATAGTAGTACCTAATTCAAAAATTGATAAATCAGGTAATTATTATAGCAGCTCATATCTGATTCACAGTGATCAATAAAGCATTATCTTTAATTATAATTTGGATATGAAGCCTGCTAATATTCACCCTTCTCCTTCATAGGTTTTTATTTATGTGGGTTTTTTTTTTGTTTTTATGTTTGTTTATGGCATTGGGACCACATCCAGCAGTGGTCAGAGCTTTTCCCTAGCTCTGCACTCAGGTATTAAATCTGACAGGCGTTGGGAGACCAAATGGAATGCCAGTGATCAAACCTGGCATATAAAAAAGTGCTTTACCCAATGTGGTTTTCCATGCTCTAAGCAAGCACTTCGAGCAGGTTTCCCTGGTGGTAAGACTTTTGAGGTATCATTTTGGGTATGTTGGGTAGGAGTGAGCAACTGGCGACATGTCCCAAGAAATAAAGTCTGATCTTTCCTCTTTTGATCATTCTATTCTTAGATGGCTAGATTCTTTTGTTTTGTTTGTTTGTTTTTGGACCACACCCAGCAGCACTCAGGGGATACTCATGGCTCTACACTCACAAATCACTCCGGGCAGGCTTGGGTGACCAGATGAGATGCTGAGGCTCGAACCTGGGTCAGCCTTGTGCAAAGCAAACGCCCTACCCACTGTGCTATCACTCAGGCCCTATGGTGGCTTGATTCCCATTCCTTGCATATGATCAGAGGCATCGTGGAAGAGTGCCCTCTAACTTAGATTCCTGGCTTAACCATTCTGAGCCTTCAGTACCTCTCCCAGGAAATAAGAATAATAACCACTTTACCAGATTATTTGAAAGACTGAGTCAAGGCTATGTATAATACTTGATATATACTAAGCATTTACTACATGATAGATACTGTCTTCTTTTCTTCAGCCTAAGCTCTTAAAAAAAAGCCCTACTCATATTCATCTTTTTAACTCTAGTGCCTGGCATAGTGCCTGGGACATAAGTAGGTACTCAGTAAATGTTTATTGGAATCAAATGAATTACTTTAAGCAAAGATATTTCTCAAATTTTCTTTCATGCTCTTTAGTATCCCCTAAATGAATCAAGCCCTTGCATTGACTTTTAGTAAAAGAGCTGGAGATTTTCAGTATACTAAAGTTTCAGAGAACCTTAAAAATGTGATGGTATTTTTCTGCGTAGGTCTGATATATGCTATTATGACAGACTGGCTTCAATGGTTCATAAAATGTTTTTTGTTTTTTTGTTTCCAGATTCTTAGAATTTGTACCAGATATACCCCAGAACAAGACACCATGACTTTTTCAGATGGCCTTACCCTAAATCGAACTCAGATGCACAATGCTGGATTTGGTCCTCTGACTGACCTTGTGTTCACCTTTGCCAACCAGCTGCTGCCTTTGGAAATGGATGACACAGAAACAGGCCTTCTTAGTGCCATCTGCTTAATCTGTGGAGGTACCAACTACCTAGAAAGCCTTCGTGAGATTCCATGAAGAATAACTGTACTTGTAATTTATGGGAAATTTCTCACCTCCATTTTGGAGTCATTTTGCATGAAAAAGACATTGAATACAGTTAGGCATGCATGCTTGGGGTTTGTTGCATTTTTTCCATATCACTTAGATTAAAGGTATTTGACATCCTTCTGCCTTGCAAGAAATACCAAATTGTATTTATTCAATACACACAGGCACATTATTAAAGAACTTTTTTTATTTTGATTTTTGGTTTTTGGGCCACACCTAGTTACACTCAGGGGTAACTCTTGGCTATGTGCTCATAAATTGCTCCTGGGATGCCGGGGATCAAACCAGGTCCATTCGGGTCAGCATGCAAGGCCTACCTCTGCTCTATTTCTCTGGCCCTACTTGGGGACATTTAAGAATAATCCAAGGGATTAACAAATCCTTTGCTGATTTTGTGACTGGAAATATAGTTTTCCTAGAAAATCTTGCAGAAGCAAGCTATAATGTGACTTCCTTTTTTTTGTAGGGACCCCTTCTTTGCAGTTACCCCAACTGGTTCACAGAGGTAGAATCCTAAGTGGTTAACAAATAATGACTTTAATTAGGAACCAATTTACCTTGCTTTTATAATGCTCTTGTTTTGATTCAGTTCAATGGTGACACCTACTGGTCATGAGAAGTAATTCTTTTCCTAGAATGAAAGCAACCAGCTTTACCTAAAATGTGCTTTTGATCACAAGGCTATACAACTACTGTATTCGCAAGGATGGCTACTTAAAGCATTTGCATTTGGTTTCACACTTTATATATGAATAATCCTAAAATTAACAATGATATAATTAACATGATATAATAGCAACAAACAAGGAAAAGGGTGAATGAGCAGAAAAGCCCTGAAGGCTGGAAAGTAACTCCTTCTGATACTAATTGTTTTGATATTTTTATCCCTGATATCTAGACCGACAGGACCTTGAGGAACCCACAAAAGTAGACAAGCTACAAGAACCATTGCTGGAAGCATTGAAAATTTATATCCGAAAGAGACGGCCTAGCAAACCTCACATGTTTCCAAAGATCTTAATGAAAATCACAGATCTCCGTAGCATCAGTGCTAAAG
Organism: Crocidura indochinensis; assembly: GCA_004027635.1. Taxonomy (NCBI): domain Eukaryota; kingdom Metazoa; phylum Chordata; class Mammalia; order Eulipotyphla; family Soricidae; genus Crocidura; species Crocidura indochinensis. The sequence continues at coordinate 7,726 of PVKC010045273.1, read as the reverse complement.
GTATGTGTTTTGACTGTCACTATGTGCACAAATGAGCCCATGGTCTTAATCAGGTTGTTATTTTTTTTAATGTGTTCATATAAATAGCTAAGAGTGCCTTTTTGTTTTTTTGGAATTCATTTCTTAGTGAAATCAAAAGGAATTAAATAATACTCTTCTAAGAAACAAAACCTTTAACCTTACTCGATGTTAAGGAATGGAGACTTCTAAAATTCAGTTAACCAAGTAATAAGAAAAAATTCATAAACTACCTCCTATGTCTTTTAATTTTTCTATTTAAATTTATTTCAGCTTCTGACATATGGTCTGGTTTATGTAACTTCACAATCTTTCCCGAACACCTACATCTCAGAAAAATTAATAGGGTAAATTAACTAGGCTAAATTATAAGTTTCTCCCTCTTTCAATGTAGTCATTGTTCACTTGTGTATAGGCAGATTTACTTCTGTACCCTCATAAATAAAGGAATTCTTGCCTTCCTAAGAGAAATATTTTGTGCCTAATCATTATCAGTTTTATTTTCAACTATCGAGCAATACAGAAGTGTCTGGCGCTGTATCACAGTTCAGTGTTGAGGAGAGTTTTTCTTTCATTTTTATTTTTTTTTTTTTTTGGTGAAGTCATATCTGGCTGTAGTTAGGCAGTCTTGATTCTGTTCAGAGATCATTTCTGGTGGTGCTAGGAATTAAACCCTGGTCAGCTCCATGCAAGGCAAGGACTATATATAAACTACTGTACTATATAACTCCAGATAAAAAACTGAGAAGTTTTTTTCTACAAGATAATTCAGCAGCTATCCTTCATACCAAATGTGCTGTTGTTATTCACCTTACCCCATGGTATTCACTTTTCCCTAAGGCCTTGTTGAGCCAAGAAATAAACTCCACATTTCAGAAAATGCTTGTTTAATGAGTTGATCCCTAAACTCCTTTTGAGAGGTTAATTCCTAGCATGGGTTTAGGAGTAGAATGGCAAAAAACAGATACCAACATTCAACTATCATTGTGTCTTTGCCTTTACACCATAAGGCTACATAATATTGCCATTCCCCAACTGTAGCCAGACAAGAAATGACTATGATTATGGAAATCTATAATCTACAGTCTAGTAGAGTGGCCACAAGTCACATTTGGCTCTCCAGCACTTGGAATGTGAATGAGGCACTGTCTTCTCATTTTATTTCAACTTAATGAGTTTAAATGTAGTTACATGTGACTTGTGGCTAACATCCTGGACAGTGCTATATCGGGCTGATAATTGCCGCACATTATTTAAGCTGCTTTTTCTGTTTGGGGTAAATGGTATTCTTTCAGTTGTCTAATTTTCCAGATATACTCATTCTAGTCTTATCAGTAATTATTTTGTTGGTAATTATGCTAATACTAGTATTTTTTTCCCCAGAAGTAGACGTCTTCAGACGTATCCTCACATCTTGGCAGCTTTCCTATACATAGCTATTGCTTAGTTCCTATTTAAATGAAGATAAGTCTCGAGGAGGCCCTGGATGTTCATTTTTCACCCTTGTTAAAGTACATGAAATTGATCCTCGGTTATTCATTTTAAGTCCTTATCTCCAGATTTCTATTATCTTTTTTTCAAAGGTGCAGAACGTGTAATTACCTTGAAAATGGAAATTCCTGGATCAATGCCACCTCTCATTCAGGAAATGCTGGAGAATTCGGAAGGACATGAACCTTTGACCCAAAATTCAAGTGGGAACACAGCAGAGCACAGTCCCAGCATCTCACCCAGTTCAGTGGAAAACAGTGGTGTTGGCCAGTCACCACTGGTGCAATGAGACACTTTCTAGCTACTTCAAACATTCCCCAGTACCTTCTGTTCCGGGATTGAAAATGCAAGAAAAAAAAGAGACATTTTTACTGCTGCTTAGTTTTTGGACCGAAAATATAGTAAAACTCAAGAAGGACCAAGAAGTTTTCGTATGTATCAATATATACTCCTCACTGTCTAACTTACGTTTAAAAAAGAAAACACAAAACTTTTTAAATTCTAAGAAATTCAGCCATTTCATGCAACCAGAAATTAGTTAAAAGCTTCTATTTTCCTCTTTGAACATTCAAGATTGCATGGCAAAGACCCAGTCAAATGATATGTCCCTGGTTAAGTTTCTGAAGACTTTGTACATACAGAAGTATGGCTCTGTTCTTTCTATACTGTATTTGGTGCTTTTGTCTTGTATACTCAAAAAAAAAACAAAAACAAAAACATAAAAAACAAAAAAACCAAGACACCAACGTTATAAAAGACTACTGTACATGCCCAGCTAAGAATGCTTCAAAAAGATAAAGGTTTTGCCTTTATAGAATAACCAAGACACCAAGGTAAGGAATGGGATTATTGTACAGTATGGCAAGATAAGGCTAAAGATTTTTCTCATTTAGTTAGTATGAAAGCTTGTCCTTGCTCTTTATGATGCTCTCATACTGCATCTTTTCTTTCATGTTGTCCAGTAAAAATATACAAATTAACTGCACTAGCAGAAGAGAATTCTGTATCAGTGTAACTGCCAGTTCAGTTAATCAAATGTCATTTGTTCGATTGTTAATGTCACTTTAAATTAAAAGTGGTTTATTGTTTAATGACAGGACTACACAATTTTAAAAATACATTTTTTTACAATAATGATAGCCTCCAAGGCAGAAACACTTTTCAGTGTTAGAAGTTTTTTGTTTACCTATTCACAAGCCATTAGGGAAATTTCATGGGTTAATCAGCAGGCGGGTCTACCTACCACCTGTATCATGGAACTCTAGTGTCCTTCCTAATTCATGCCTGATATTGGGATTGGTTTTCCAGGTTCTGGATGCCCTGGGGGCTAACATTAACCCCCTGGGACATGAGTAGAGAATCTATCCTTTGACCTTGTTCAATCACTATGAAGCAGAGTGAAAGCTGTGGTAGAGTGATTAACAAATACAAGTGTCAGTTTCTTAGTTCTCATTTAAGCACTAGTGGAAATTTTTTTTTATATATTAGCAAGTCTGTGATGTACTTTCACTGGCTCTGTTTGTACATTGAGATTGTTTAACAATGCTTTCTATGTTCATATACTGTTTACCTTTTTCCATGGAGTCTCCTGGCAAAGAATAAAATATATTTATTTTAAAGGTGTGTGGGTGCTTTTCCTGTGATTCCCCTTCAGAAAAGAGACCAAGAACACAGTTCCATTTTTAATGTTTAAAGTTCATTTCAAAAAGCAGGTCTGGAGGCTGCAACCATGACAATTAAAATCTGTGCTAATGCACGGCAGTCTATAACAAGTCTACAAGCCAATCAGACAGTACATGACATTTCGATGAGTAAAAAAGAGCATAAAACTGTATGTGTAAGAACAAAATGTTAAAAGGCCTACCACAATAATAAAAAACCATCAATTACATCATCACATTAAAATAAGCCAGATGTACAAAAGTCTGAGACAGAAAAGACAAAAAAAGGACAACACAGGGAATCTGTTAAAATGTTTTTGTGCTCTTTGGGCACTTAATTAAACATTGCAAAATCAACATCTTCTTCGTCATCAGACTCTGCAAAATATTTCACTTCTTTCCTAGCCCGACCAGTCCGTGGCAGAGAAGGTGGTTCAGAAGTGAAGTCTGAAGGGAAGATGTCCACATCTGAATCCTGATCAAAAGATGCTTTCTTCGGTTTCTAGATATTGTAAATAAAAACAGTCAAATCAGTATTCCTTTCTTCTGACCTACATTTAGGAAATCGTATAAATCTTGGTTCATTTTTAAACCAAAATTGTAACTCACAAGTCAAGTGAAAAATCAATCACCTACTCATTTCTAGAAAGAGAAAAAAGGACTATATAGGTTATTTCTCACCTTAGGGATCTCTGTTACTTTCTTCCTTAAATTTTTTGAACATTTTTTTTTTTATTTAAACACTGTGGTGACAAGGTTGTTCATACTAGGTTTTTCCCCCCCCACAGATAAAGTTGTTCACGATTGAATTACATTCAATGTAACTACATTCAATGTAGAACAATCTTCACCAGTGCACATTTCCTTGCCACAAATGTCAAGAGTTTCCCTCTTACCCTCCCTGTTTCCCCTCTTCTTTCTGACTCCCCTCTTTCCTTCCCCCTCTGCCTTAATTTTCAAAACCAACCAAAATGTTGAAAAACTTGAGTCTTCTCATTTGTAAATATATGCCAATCATGAGAAAAGCAAGACCTACAATGCAGGCAAGGCATTTTAAATGTTTAGACACCAAGATAATTCTGAATCGTAAGTCAACTGAATGGAAAAGGGCAATATGAAAGTCAACAGAAAGCTACAATCATCTATGTGTTATATTAATATTTTGGCAAAGAAAAAGATGGTCTTTCATATTCTTCATATACCAAAAGGGTAAGTGTACTTATCAAAGTGGGTCTAGACTAGATGGAAAAAATAACCAATCCAATTAATTAAGTTTTTAATTTTTTAATTAAATTATCTCTTACCAAATGGCTTCACATTTTATAAAGTCTTAATTTGGTCTGATAGATAATTTTCAGACAGGAAATATCTGTTTTGTATTGGATGATATAGAATATTCTTATTAGACCCAATTTATATAATAATTTTATAAAGAAATGATCCTAAGCATAAAATTAGTAGATGAGAAACTAAATGTATAACTAATTATAGTACATTATAGAATTAAGTGAACAAAGGCAGTTACACAAAAACCATGCATTAAGATACTCCTAATTACCTTGCTTGCTGGTTTGGATGTTTTCCTGCCAGGGTTATAATCACCTTCATTTTCAGAGCTGGATGCTTTCCTTTTCTTGGCCCCTCGGCCTTTACCTTAAAATGATACATAATTATCTTAGTTTGTCCCAAAAATAAATGTCAAAAATTATACTTTGTTTCTTTGGCACACCCCAATTTAGTACCACAACACCTGATCTCTTAATATGTATGAACAACACTGACCACAAGATGTCAGTTCTGGGGTTGATTGACACTACTGAAGAGTATAAGCATTTGCAAAAATACATTTAAACTAGTTGAAGGTTTGGTGACAAATTTTAATGATCCTGATACTTCAAAGGTCCTCAGACTTCAGCGGGGTAGAAGAGAGATAATAATTGAGGGTAATAATGCTTCCCTTACATGTGGCTGAACTCTGATCCCTGGCACAGTATATGACCCCCTGAGCACTATCGGGTCACTATGAGGCTAGAAAAAGCCACTGAGCCACACTGGGTGTGGTTCAGAGCCTGTCCCACAGTTTTTTTAAATAGGCCATTGGGTCGAGAAGGAAACTTTTGCCATATGACTACAAACACTTTTTTGTTTACAATTTGTCGCAGACCAAAAGAGTGAGCTTTCATAAAATATGGACTACTAGAAAAGGCTACGTTTTAAAAACTGACACCAAGGGCCAGAGCCTTACTACAGCAGGCAGGGCATTTGCCTAAAACAACTTTAAGACTTTATAAATTCTATTTGTTTGTTTGTTTTCTTCATAAATTCTGGGTCACTTGTAGTAATGCTCAGGCTTATTCCTGGTTCAATACTTTGGAGTGATTTCGGGCATGCTCACGGGACTGTATTCGTGTAAGGACTAGAAATAGGATCAGAGCCAATGGCATCCACACACACAATGGCAAGCACGGTATCTCCTGTGCAATTTCTCTCTAGCCCTGAGTTTTCTAGAATCTGGAAGCAAGCTAGCAGAAGAACTTATGCCAGGGACCTTGTGCAATCCTGAGGGTAATTGTCATTCTCCACATGAGCAAGAAAGTCTTACGAGTCTCAGAAAGAGTCCAAGCTTCGGCCAATGAATAATACATTTGAGTGTGTGAGTTCTTTAATCAAACTGCTTCTAGTAAGTTTTCAACCATTAAGTACACCAAGAGTTCGCTTAACCTCTTGTGTCTTCATTTCTTGATCTATAAAAGCAAGAAGTGACTTAACCTAGATGACCTGGCTCTGTTTTTTCAATGCACTGCTTGCTGAAGAATAAAGAAATGTAGAGAAAAACAGTCTCTCTGAATTCAATGAGCCAAAAAAACCACCATTTGCTTCCTAGAAAGATAACCTCTCTTTACCTTTTGGCGCTGTAGTCTTCTTTGGAATGCCAAATTCGGAGTCAGAATCAGAATTTATCGTCTCTACTTTCTTCTGTTTGGGAGCTCTCTTGGGCTTAGAGATTATATCTGAAGGTGGTTTTCCTATTAAGAAAATTTCCATTTCATAGATTACTGTAATATATTTGCCACTATATAAAACTGAAGTGAGTCTTGTAAGAACAATTTCTTACTACTATTACTATAAAATTGAGTAGTTCAAATAGGCTTCTCTTGATGCCAGTATAAAGGCAAAATGCTATTTAATTATGCAAACATGCCTTGTGATAATTCAAATGAGGTACTTTATACAAGGACCATTAAAATGAATTAAGATCCTAAAAAAGAACTTTTTAAAAAAACAATAGCAGGGCTAGAGAGATAGCACAGCAGGGAGAGCATTTGCCTTGCGTTTGACCAACCTGGGTTCGATTCCTCGAATTCCCAGAGCCTGCCAGCAGTTATTTCTGAGTACAGACCAGAAAGAACCCCAGAGTGATACCAGGTGAGATCCAAAAAACAAAACAAAACAAAAGAGTAAAATATAGTAAAGTCATGACAGGGGCTGGAGCAATTTGCATGTAAGCATGTAAGCCAACCCGGGTTTGATCCCCAGCATCCCTTATGATCCCCTAAGTCTGACAAGAGTAATTTCTGAGTACAGAGCCAAGAGTAACCCCTGAACACTTGCCAGAAGTGGCCAACCACGACCCCCATAAAAGTAAAGTATAGTCATGACCACAAAAACTTGACCACAAATTATAATCCAAGTACAACCACATGTTAGTAACTTTTACAATGTTTTAGAGTGTTTATAAATATTTTTGAAATATTGCATGGAACCTCCAAATATCAGAAATAGAGATGAAACCACTTTTATTTAAAAGTTGAAATCCCGGGGCTGGAAAAGGCAGTTAACACAATTTGACCCCTCACACATCATATAATCTCCCATCTCAAAGAGTGATCCCTGAGGATAGAGCCAGGAGTAAATAGTAAGTACTATCAGATGTGGTCAAAAAGCAAACAAAAATGTGAAATCCAGAAGCCTGTGAGATAGTACAGAGGTTGAACACATGTTGATTGAATGGACCCAATGTGACTCTCTAGCAGGATATTGTCCCCTGCTATAAGAAGCCCTTGAAGTCCTCAAACACAGGGCCTGAGCAGCACCCATCCTAGTTCCTTGCATTGAACTTCTGACCTCTGATTGGCCATGAATGACCAAGACTGTATACTCCCTCACCTCTGAAAAAGTTAAAATCCAGACTTAGTACTTGTACATGCAAAGAAATATGAAGCTTCTCAGGTCTATTTTGTCTTGGGTTTGTTTACTTTTGGTTTTTGGTTTACTTTTTGGCAGTGTTCAGGACTTACACCTGGCTCTGTTCTTGAGAAATTAAAGTTAAAGCCTCATTAACACAAGAAGGGTAGAGCTAGAGAGATAGTACAGTGGGTAGAGTGTGTCATGCACACCACTGATCCGGATTTGATCTCTGACATCCCATATGGTTTCCCAAGCACCACTAGGACATTAGGACTAATTCCTGAGAGCAAATGTATAAATTTGTATAATGTATAAATTCCTCCAGGTTTCCTGGAGGAAACCCTAAGCATTGCCAAGTATGACCCCAA
>PVKC010045272.1:0-11449 GCA_004027635.1 Crocidura indochinensis | reverse complement strand
ACACACACACACACACACACACACACACACACACACACACAAAGAATAGGCCACATCCAAAAATATTATGGACAATGTGTGAGAAATAAAACATATATCTAGTCTCTGTCTCCCAATCCTAGCACAAAATTTTAGAGAAACCATGGAATCTTTGGAGAATTGTTCTTTGTTATGCTTTTTTTCTGGAAGGGTGCTTAGACACTTGCAAGAGAGAGAGAGAGTGATTAGTCACTCTACAAAGAAATGGTGGGCATGTTTAGAAGGTAGAATTTGCAATCCCTAACTCCAAACTCCAGGGAGAGAAGAAGAATTTGAGATTAAGGTTGATCATTATTAATGTCATACCTACATAGTGAAGTTTCATATGAAAAGTAGACATGGAGCTCCATGGGTAGGTGAATGCATTGAAGTTCTGAGAGAATGAATTATCCTCTGACTCCATTGGGAGAGATCCTTCTATTCTCAGAAACTTCCAGATTCCTGAGAATCTAGTTATTTAGCTAAACAGATATTGTTTCATGTTTGTATTCTTTATGATAAAAATAATTATAAGTACAAATGTAGAACTTTTGTAGGTTGCATGAGTTAGTATGGTAAATTGTCAAATGGGAGGGGCTTATGAACAGTCTTGAATTATCCAAGCAGAAGTACAGGAGGTTTAGAAAAATTTGACATGTGGTGCTGACTGTTGAGACTGTTCAATCTTGTGAAACTGAGTTCTTAACTTTTATGAATTTTGCTAGATTTGCGTACTGTCAGAATTAAATTGAATTATAAGGTTTCTTAGTTGGTATCCTGTAATCTGTGTCAGAATACACAGAAAATCAAGGGGAATCCCAATGTAATTTGTGTGTCTCCAGAGATGTTTCTTTGATGTGAATCAATAAAAATGAAATATTCTAGCACTGGAAATAACAATTTTATTAAATGGTATATATATACATATATACATATATATGTCAGAGAGCATATTGAAAGTAATCCCTTGAAAAATTACTTGACCTTGAGGATATCAGTTTTTATGTCTTTTTTTAAAATTGAGAAAAATTACACTGATCTGTATGTGCAATTTGATTACACCACAAAGGCAGATAATTATATAATAACAAAAATGGTTAAATGGGGGGCCGGAGAAATAGCATGGAGGTAAGGTGTTTGCCTTGCATGCAGAAGGACGGTGGTTCCAATTCCAGCATCTCATATAGTCCCCTAAGCCTGCCAGGAGCGATTCTGAGCATAGAGCCAGGAGGAAACCCTGAGCGCTGCAGGGTGTGACCCCCAAAATACCAAAAACGAAACAAAAAAATGGTTAAATAGAAAGTATACTATGTGCTGAACTTTTCTGAGACTTCATAGATATGAGTATTTAAAATATATTTATAAATTAAAATAATGAATAAATGGATTTTAAATATCACAAAAGTACCAGACAGCAACTAACTGGCAGGCTTCTGGACTGACAGACACTTATTACCATAGATGTAAACCCCATGTGGATGTAACTAAACTCAATTGACTTAGTTCATTTTGCATACGCAGCATCTGGTACAGTGTTTTGCATAGTTATTGCCTAGATAATTTCTGGAATAAGTGAATTTTACCTGATAACCCAAAGATATGTTTTGGAGTGTCTAGGAAGAAAGAGTTGAGTTCTTTACAGTTAACAACATAAAGCATCCCTCATATAGTATAGGAGGATTGAAAATATTTGTAAGTGGAGTATGGTCATACTCTTTAAAGAATCAGATGTCAATCATTTGAATATGTATGTTCAGATAGAAAGTTGAACTCTTAGACTGCTGGGGCTAGACCAAAGCTACATACTCAGAGTGTCTCAGTGAATAAATGCATAGCTGAATGAACTTCATTGCCTAAAACTAATAGCTTGGCTTCCTTGGACATTGGCTGAATTTTGCATAATAGAAAGGTGTAACTATAATTTAGAGGAAATACCAGGGTCACTGTTCTAATGAATACATTTAAATCCTGTGACATTAAGGGGTATGATATTTAGCAGCCTAGCAAATATTGCTCAGTGTCACTTGTGAACTCAGATCTCTACATGACATAGCAGTCATGGCCAGTCTGGATTACATTAAAATGCTTTACAACTTTATGGATTGTGGTTTTTGTGGGAAGATATTTTGAGATTCTGCTGTAGAAGAATATGGCTGTTTTCAAAACATTTTAGGCAAAAGCTTCATTCTGGGAAAGGAGATCAGGCTTTTAGGCTTGTTAGTATTTTGGGAAGTACATCATTATAATGACATCATAATGATATTTTCAGGCTGCTTGGGATATGGCCAGTAAAGGAGAGACCATCAGAATAATTTGTCTTTAGAAACCACTTATAAAACTGGAAAACAAATTTTAAATTCCAAATGTTGCAGAGGATATTTTATATTTATTTAATATTTATATTTATAATATAATGTAATGTAATATATAATTATAACATATTATTAAGTATGATATATAACCAAATAACGCATACTATATTCTATATTATATTAATCATTATATGTTGTTATATTGTATATTATATATAATTACATATATATATATATTTTTTGGTTTTTGGGTCACACCCGGCAGCGCTCAGGGGTTATTCCTGGCTCCATGCTCAGAAATTGCTCCTGGCAGGCACGGGGGACCATATGGGGCACCGGGATTCGAACCGATGACCTTTTGCATGAAAGGCAAACGCCTTACCTCCATGCTATCTCCCGGGCCCCTATAATTACATATATTATATAATATTTATATTGCCGATTGGAGGGTATTTGGCTCATCAAAAACAATTCTGAAAAACATCTATCCTGACAATCACCTTTTCATCAACTATGGCTCTCTGTAATCAACAATTTGAGCAAAACTCCAAAACTCCAGGTATGCCAGTATTTGCCCTGATATCACTAGGACTCTTTTAGAGTGAGTACAGACACTCCCCTACTTTCTTGTGCTTCTAGAACCCCGGGTCACTGAAAACATACCCAGCAAAAACTGTAGTATCAGCAATAGTGCTAGGAATTCCTGGACAACTCCATTTTTGTTTAATACTTCATCCCTGTAGGAACATACCAATGTAGGTGCCAATGTGCATCTAAAGCCAACAATGGTCAGAAACAAATGAAGTAACAGAATGGTCAACTAATAACAAGAGCTTACAAATCTGGCAATGACTTAATAACCTCATTGCTAGAAACAATAATTTCACAAATTTTCTTTTTGTATACTCTTTTTCCTTCCTTCTTTTGTTTCTATTTTAATATTCTCACTCCTACTTACCGGGAAGCAAATGTATTATGATCAATTATGTTAACTATATTATACATGCACTTTAAATAAAGTAAGTTAAATAAAAACCAAAGCATTAATACATCAAGCCCCAATATCACCTCAAAGAAAATGAACCAAGAAAGTAAGGTCCCTATGATTATTTATATATAACTTTACTTCTAAATTTTCATCGCTACACTGTTTTCTTGTAGTAATAAAAATTTAGAAGTAGATGAAATGTTTAAGGAATTGACTAGAGCAATTTTGCTGCATCCATCCATATGAAGAAAGAGTATAGTTATAAGACAATAGATTACATGATAAGATATATAGTAACATGAAAGTTCATTTCTAATCTGCTAAATCAAAGTAGGCCAAAAAACACTATAAAATATGGTTATTCATTTAAAATTAAAGCAAAAGTAATGTTACATATACAGAGAAGTAAAGATTGTAAGACTGCATTGAAATGTTAATAGCAACAATTTTTGCTTCGTCAATTTTTTTTTTTGGTTTTTGGGGCACACCTGGCGGTGCTCAGGGGTTACTCCTGGCTGTTTGCTCAGAAAAAGCTCCTGGCAGGCAAGGGGGACCATATGGGACACCGGGATTTGAACCAACCACCTTTGGTCCTGGATCTGCTGCTTGCAAGGCAAACACCGCTGTGCTATCTCTCCGGGCCCTGCTTCGTCAATTTTATATAATAAATATCATGTCAGCAATCAGTAGATTATAGAGGTGAAAAACATGCTTTAAACATTTTAAACAAAATTAAAAGCAAACAAGAACATGATGATGAATTAGGATTGTCTGTTAATAAAGAAGGCAGAAAACACACTTGCATGTACTCATACATACTAACATCCACACACATTCCATTAGTTAGCTATATGGAAATACTATGCTTAAACCGTAGAATATTCCAAGACTTTGTAGTCTAAGGCAGTTAGTTTAAAATACTTAGATGATGGGGCCAGAGCCGTGGCCCAAGCAGTCAGGCGCCTTCCTTGCCCGAGCTACCCTAGGATGGACCAAGGTTAGATCCCCTGGCGTCCGATATAGTACCCGAAGCCAGAGGTAATTTCTGAGCGCAAATCCAGGAGTAACCCCTAAGCATCACCGGGTGTACCCCCCCCCCAAATAAAATAAAATATTTAGATGATGAGGCCAGAGCCGTGGTGCAAGCGTTAAGGTTGCCTTGCACATCCTAACCTAGGATCGCGGTTCTATCCCCAGCATCCCATCTGGTCCCCCAAGTCAGGAGCAATTTCTGAGTGCATAGTCAAGAGTAACCCCGGAGCGTCACGGGCTGTGGCCAAAAAAAGCATAAAAGTAAATAAAATAAAATATTTAGATGAGACCCGATGGTCAAAATTGGTCTCCAAAGTTTGCACTGCTTCCACTTAATGAGCCTCTTTTCTCTACCTATGCTATACTTGGAAGCATGCAATCATATTACAGAGCTTTAGTGACTGACTAATAATTAGTGGCTGCCTGGTACATTCCCATAAGTGTTATGGGACATGCCACCCTGGAAAGGGGGAGTTTTAGCCCCTGAGTCAACACTGAATGCTTCTACAATCTAAAAATATGACTAACTGTGACTAATAAAGTCAAAAGTGCATTGCTTAGACATCAATATAGAAGGAGCTGACAGGGACTTTTGAAAAGCTGGAAGTTTTGGGTAAATCCTTTCTGGGAGGGAGGAGGACATGGATGGATGATGTCAGCCCTGACAGCATGCAGTCCTTCCTATAAATGTTCTTTGCTGTCCCCAACAGAATGGTTAGGAAGGATGATTTTTTTTTATTCATGTCAACCATCTGTCACTAATTGATGCAGCCAGCTGCTTAGTGGATTTGAAATTTTAAAAATCTAATGGTGAAAATGGCTGCAAGGTAGACAGCTTATTCTCAGTGAGTGTCCATCATTTGAAAGGTGATACTCTTCCTTGTCTGTCTCCAGCTGTTCTTGAGCCATATAGGAAAGGAGTCAAGAATATATTTGTTTTCCCACAAGTGAATGAGCCAGAGACCCCCAAAAATTAGGTTTAAACTTTAAGGTTAAAAAATGTTCAGAATTCACTAAAGAGTGTATAACAATATCTGCCAAATCAACTAGCCCTGGAAAAAAATAAAATAAAAAACGTACCATTAGTGGTGAGACAAGAGAGACAATTCCAGACTAACTTACTACTTCTAGCCAATTCAGCCTTTTTAGGAGGGGTGTTTTAAATCATGCAACATCTAGCAGATGCTAGAAAAAAAATCTAAGTGAATAGAAGTTTAAGAATTACTACTCCTTAGAAAATTAATGCTTGATAATCTTCCATAGTCTTATAAAAAATGTGAACCCAAGGTAACCTACTCATTGCTATTATGTCTATTCTCAGAGTTTAAAAATGGGAGATAGTGAAGAATTTAGAGCTTTCCCAAGGATTCCCCCCCAGCCTGCTATTCTTTCCAGGAATGTGGCTGACAGAAAGACAGAATACAGTGCCTGTTAGTCTGACTCACCGTGAGGTCTCTGGTCCTCTGGAGGCTGCAGTTTACAGGTGTGCAAAGTGTTGAAGAGGTGGCAGCTGCCTTTTCTTTGTACAGTAGACATGATTCTAGAAGTTTGGCCGTGACTCCGCTACCACCAGAGCATTTCCTCCCCAGAGCTGGACACCTCAAATGGACTTTACAAGATACCCAGAAGCAGAGCAATACGTGCAGATCCTGTCCTTGCGTGAAAAGCATTTATTTCTCTTAATAAACTTCCAAGATTTTCGTAGTCATGATTCTTGAAATAAATATTTACCAACGTAAATTCTCTTCCACTGAATGAGGCCAATACAACTGGTAAAAACACAACTTAATTCTTCTTTCCTTTCAAAACACATAAAGATTTTCTCCTTTAGATTTTAAAATCCTACAAAGTGTTTATTTCTAACATATTGCAGTTTGGTCAGTATTTTTTTCTTTTTTTATTCCTCCTACTGACTAGAAATTCAACCCTTCGAGCAGGAGACTGTTAAAATAACACTACAAAGAGAGAAAAAAAAGTGTTGTTCAGTTAAATCAAGGGTTTCCAAAGCCTGGTCTGAGTTCCCCTCCGTGACAGCTGAAAGAACACTTCTTAAGGAAGACTGGAAGAAGGAGGAGCCAAGAGGGCTAGACCGATTAGCATAAAGAGGCAGGCGACAAATCACACTGATGATGCCTTGACAAAGCAGATTCTAAAAACATGCCCTGACATCACAGTAATCACGTACATCACTTCTGCTACTTTCTTAGTAATTGAAACAAAAACTTCAAGCAGAGGTTTCTACCCAGGGATATCCGTCTCTATATGCAAAGATCTGAAGTGTATAACTGGAATTGGCAATGAGCTCATGGAAATATACTACTGGAACATTCAATTTCTGTAAACACCCCTGAGTCTTTCAGATCTGAGGCGGCACTTAACAGGGCAGCCTGCTTGCCAAGGCAACTATTTGGAATTCTGAAAGAAAAATAAATACACAAAACATTATTTTTGCAGAAATCTAACTGTTTTCTCTTACATTTTCTGTTGTTCTGGCTCATAGGACCAAGCAATTTCTTTCCGTGCTTTTCTCTTGTGCTGGAATAGCCTATTTTGTTTAAACATTAAAATAGTTACTATTTCATTAGCATTAATAATCATATTTCATTGTGTTTAAAAACTCAAACTTCAGATGTTGGAGAGATAGTCCAGTGGATGGGGTGGATTACCTTACACAAAACCCGAAATTGATTCTGGCACCCCATGTGGTGCCCTGATCCCTGCCAGGAATGATACCAGAGCTAGAGTCAGGAGTAATCCCTGAGCTCAGCTGGGTGTGACCCCAAAACCAACCAAACAAACAAAAAAGCAAACTCCCAACATCTTTCATTTAATTTTGAGCCAACTACAATTGAAGTCTATAAATGATGGTCAATCGTTTCCTTCAGGATCCGCAGTTCTTTGCAGATTTAAAGAGTTGGTCGGTGATAACAAAGAAGAAAGCAAAGATGTTTCCATCAAGAGCCTGAATTGGCAGCTTTGTGCACATACAAATTTACCTTTTAGCTTGCTCTTCATGTTTGAGGCATTTGCTCAGCTTTCCATTTACTCTGAGGCAATTATAATTCCCCAACCATACTGTGACCTTCCAAAAAATTCCCATAAAATACTCAGTTGCTCTTTAACAATTCATACTATTTGTTAAACTATTTTTATTAGATTTAGTAATCTTTTTTAAATAATATCTTTATTTAAGCACCATGATTACAAACATGTTTGTTGTTGGGTTTCAATTATAAAAAGAACAGTCCCCTTCACCAGTGCAATATACCTACCACCAGTGCCCCATATTCCTTCTCCCCCACTCCCTGCCTGTATTTGAGACAGGCATTCTATTTCTCTCACTATTTGCCATTGTCATGATAGTTATCAGTGTAGTTATTTCTCTAACTGCAATCACCACTCTTTGTAGTAAGCTTCATATCATGGACCTGTCCTCCAGTCCTCACCTTTATTGACTCTGTATATTATTACAACAATGTCTTTTATTTTTCTTAAATCCCATAGATGAGTGAGACTATTCTTTGTCTATCTCTCTCCCTCTGACTTATTTCACTCAGCATAATAGTTTCCATGTTCATCCAGGTATAGGAAAATTTCATGACTTCATTTTTTCCAGATGGCTGCATAGTATTCCATTGTGTATATGTACCACAATTTCTTTAGCCACTCATTTGTTGTTGGGCAACTGGGTTGTTTCCAGATTCTGGCTATTGTAAATAGCGCTGCAATACCCATCAGATAAGAGGATAATATCTTGATGTACAAGGCACTGACAGAATTTAACAAGAAAAAATATCTAACCCCATCAAAAATGGGGCAAAGAAAATAATCGACATTTACTCAAAGAAGAAATACAAATGGCTGAAAGGCACATGAAAAAAAATGCTCCACATAACTAATCATCAGGGAAATCAAATCAAAACAACAGTGAGGTACCATCTCAAGCCATAGAGACTGACACACATCACAAAGAACAAGAACAATTGGTGTTGGCAAGGATGTGAAGAGAAAGGAACTCTCATTCACTTCTGGTGGGAATGCCATCTAGTCCAGCATTTATGAAAACAAGATTACTCAAAAAACTGGAAAGTGAGCTCCCATATGACCCTGCTATATCACACCTAGGGATAGGAACACAAAACCACAATACAAAAATGCCTTCTGCACACTTATATTCATTGCAGCTTAGTAATCTATTCAATGCTTAGGTCCCTCCTAATGTAACAGGTCATAGAAATGTTTATCCACTCAGAAAATCTTAAAATAAGAATTATGATTATTATTTTAAAGTAACTTTTTTTAAGCTTTAGGTAAATTCTTAAAAAAAAAATTCTGCTTCACGGGCCTGGAGAGATAGCACAGCGGCGTTTGCCTTGCAAGCAGCCGATCCAGGACCAAAGGTGATTGGTTCGAATCTCAGTGTCTTATATGGTCCCCCGTGCCTGCCAGGAGCTTTTTCTGAGCAGACAGCCCCCCTGAGCACCGCTGGGTGTGGCCCCCCAAAAAAAATTCTACTTCACAATAGTCACAGTTGAAGATCAAATCATTTTTTTTCCTGAGTGACATAAGGCTATCAATATTCTACCAGATTGTGGGCCACATTAATAAGCATAATATTATTCAGATAAATAAAAAGACCCAGAAACCTAGGGGCAAGTGAATTTGTTTTCCCTTTTTTATTGAAGAACTAGGATTCACAATACTGTTAATTACACATTTCTTATGTATGTCATTCCAATACTTCACTTGTTACTTACCAGAGTGCCCACTTTCCTCCACCAGTGTCCCAAGGATCACTCCCAGCCACTCCCCGTCTCATGTAAATTCAGTTTAATAGACAAAATCTCTCAGCTCTCGGGGGCTGGAGAGATAGCACAGTGGTAAGGCGTTTGCCTTAGATGCAGAAGGACTGTAGTTTGAATCCCAACATCCCATATGGTCCCCCGAGCCTACCAGTAGTGATTTCTGAGCATAGAGCCAGAAGTAACCCCTGAGTGCTGCCGGGTGTGACCCAAAAACAAAAACAAAAAACAAAAACAAAAACAAAAAAACAAGAAAAAGAGAAAAAAATCTCTCAGCTCTGATTACTGTGGCCATTTATTTTTCCTTCCCCATGTTTTTTATTATTCTACATGGCGGGGGTGGTGAGGCCTAACACATATAGATGATTAAATCAAGGAGTCAGAGAGATAGTACAGTATGCATTTGGTTGCATGGCATGTGACTGACCCAGGTTCAGTCCTTGGCACCAGATATGGTCTAATGCTAGGAATTATCCCTGAGCATAGGACCATAAGTAAGTCCAGAGTTCTGCCAGATATGGACACCCCCCAAAACAAAAACGTTGCTAAATGCCTGAAGTCCTACAAACTATACATCAATGGTAAGCAGAAAAAGGATTTTTTTCAAGAACTGTGTCTTTCTCTTTTAGTAGGTATATAGATTTAAAAAATAAAAGTAATAGTAATTTTACAGTTACTTTTTAAAATTATCATCAAATAAGAAAATTCTACAAACACAAATGGTAGTACGAGGGAGGGGAAGAGAATTAAGAACATTTTGAGGGAAAATCTGAATACACCTACATAAATACAAGTGTGTATTATTCTAAAAAGAGAGCATAGTTTTTATTAAGACAACAGTATATGATAAATCAGCTTCAGTATCTGTCTTAATAGTCTCTTTTTCTTTCCATTCTTTTCTTCTTATGTTTTTTCCTTTTCTTCTATCTACCCTCCCTTCTTATTTTTCTCCCATTTCTTTTTTGTTCATTTTAATTTATTAGGTAAAATATATTTTGTTGATATATTAAACCAAATTATTTTATAGCTATAATTTGTTTTCAGATACTTTGAGGAAGATATGGGACATAGATAAAATAATATTGTTTATAAATTGATATTTAGTAAACCTGAGTGATAATGAGACTTATGGTAAATTTATGTATTCATATCACTTTTACTCCTTGCTCTGCACTCAGGAATCGCTCCTAGTTTGGGGGACCGTATGGGACACCAGCGATCGAATCGAGGTTTGTCCTGGATCAGCCGCGTGCAAAGCAAATGCCCCACCGCTGTGCTATCACTCGGACCCCTTATATCACTTTTATAATTTATAAAGTTTCACATAAATACCATAAATGTAAAATTACTTTTTTTGTTTGCTTCCAAACAGGGCTCAGGGGGCTCAAGTGATATTCTGGACAATACCCAGCTAGCAAACCACTATGCTAGGACTGAGATTTGATTTGTTGGTGCTGAGGCAGCACTATACTAGAACTACACTGTTGGTGCTGCAGGTCACGTGGTACTAGGGATCAGACTTGGGCTCTAAGACATGTCTCCTAAGGCATGTCTCCCTGTATATATGTATACATGTATACCCTTGGACTTCATACACATGTTAATTTAATCAGTCTACTCAGCAGTCCTCTATTTCCTAGTACTGTTTTCATTTGCCATACTATATAATTGATTTGAGGAGCTAGAGTCTTTGTAGTATTTTAACCTAATAAACCAGTCTCTCTTTATTAAGGACAAAGTAAGTAACACAGAGAGTTCATATCTTATCTTTCAATTATTCTTTGAAATGTGGATAAGAGATACTCTCTATCTGATTCCCTGTAGTATAATGCAGTTGACTTTGAATCACATAATTTGACATATATTGGTCCACTTATATCCAGATTTTCATTTAGGTTCTTCTAAAACTTTCAAAAGGATTTTTAGCCTTACCATACCACCACCCTCACGTTCTAGGGCCAGTTCCATGATCACAGTTACTCCCTCAGCTATTTCCTCCCAATTTCTGCTCTTTCCCTCTGATAAATATCTTATTTTTGAAAGTGTCATATGTGTATGTGTTTGTGAGATTTATCGTGGCACTTTTTTTCACTTTCTGACTTAATTTGCTTACAAATTTTTCCTCAAGTTTTACCACAAGAAGTGAGATTTAACCTATGAAAAATAGATGAGTAGTACATTATGAATATCACAACTTCTTTATCTAGTCCTCTGTAGATAAACTTTTTGGTTGTTTTCATGTCTTAGCTATTGTGAATAATATTGCTATGAATAAGGGGTATATATATTTCAAATGC
>PVKC010045271.1:0-11440 GCA_004027635.1 Crocidura indochinensis | reverse complement strand
TGTGCACTCAGGAATTGTTCCTGGTACAGCTTTGTGGTAAAATTACTGGTGCTGGGAACTAAATTTAGGTTATACATATATAAAAGAAAAGACCCTATAAACTGCACTATCTCTTGGGAAGTATAGTGTTTCATTTTAATTATAATCAATATATATTCCAATGTAGAGCCTTTATTTACTACTCAAAGACATGCAATTCCACATATAATTGTTTTATAAAGTAGAAAAAAGTATTGTAAATAAGTTTTACAGGAAGCTCATAACTATATTTATGTATTGTTGCCTTGGAGTTTATCACTAGATCTGCATATTTCACCAAGCACCATGTAGATAGAAGTCTGTCCTAAAATCAAAAAATAATAATAAATACAAATGGTTTTTATTTTAGTTTCTTATAAATAACTAGGACTTTTATTGCATTAAAATAATACTGCATTTTAACATAATAACTTTTGATATAACATATATCATATAACAGGAAGAAAAAAATTTTAACTTTTTTTTGTGGGTTTTTTTTTGGGGGGGGGTTCACACCTGGCAGTACTCAGGAGTTACTCCTGGCTCCATGCTCAGAAATTGCTCCTGGCAGGCACGGGGGACCATATGGGGCACCAGGATTTGAACCGATGACCTTTTGCATGAAAGGCAAACGCCTTACCTCCATGCTATTTCCCGGGCCCCAAAATTTTAACTATTTTAAAGAGTTTGTTCATTATTTTATTTCATGGGTTATATTGACATTTAAAATGTTGAGATGTTGCAGCACTATTTACAATAGCCAGAATCTGGAAGAAATCCAGATGTCTGACAACAGAAGAGTGACTGAACAAATATGGTATATCACACAATGGAATACTATGGCATAATTAGTAAAAATGAAGTCATGAAATGTTCTTATACATGGATGGATTTGAAGATTATTATGCTGATTGAAATAAGCCAATGAAAGAGGGATAAATATAGAATAATCTCACTTATCAGTGGTATATAAGGAAAATAAAAGACAATGTGAAGATGATATCCAGAGACAATAGAGATGAGAATCATGAGGTCTTGTCCAAGGTAAGGAAGCTTGCCACAAAAAGTGGAAGTGTAGTTAGAGTGGGAGAAGGATCTACTATGAAAGTGATATGCATGACAACTTTTCAGTAATAGTAGTGCAAGCCACAGAGTCAAAAAAGACAGGCAGACAGGTAGAGAAATAGAGAGAGAAATAGAGTGTGTGTGAGAGAGAGAAAGAGAAGTAAAATGTCTGCCCCCAAAAGCAGGTGAGAGAGGGTAGGTGAGAGGAAAGAACAAATCAGGAAGGATGAGAAGGAAACTGTTAACAATAATGGCAAACAATGTGAAGTGGTAAAGATTGTTGGACATTGTATGGCTGTAACTCAATCATGAACAACTATCTGTGGGGTAACAATTGTAGTATGAACAAAATTAAAAATAAAAAAATGTCGAAATATTACTACAGGTTTAATTCAATTTCATAGCACAAAGGTCTGCTACTGCTTAAACATCATTCTATTTTATGTGGACATTAGTTAAAATTTAAATTGTAAGAAAACTTCCAAACTCCCTACAAACATCTTGCCAGTTATGAAATATACTTGTAAAGCTTAAAATTTCATGGTGTGAAGTATATACCCAAGCTGTCAAACATAGCTGTCGGTCATCCCTACATTACTTGTTAGCAGATGCACTTCTACTGACTCCAGGGGCAAAAACAACAAACAGCTACTTAGAAATGCTTCTCTGATGGGAATGGTAAAAAGAAGGAAAAACTATCTGGCAACCAGATGGTGTCATACTGTATATAAAATAACTTTAAAACAGTAGTAAACGTTTAAAAAACAAACTACTAACTGCAAGATAGAAGATTACTTTGGATTACTTTGGAATTGCAGATTAAATGATGAGTTAAGTAAAATGGATAGCCATGGGCTGGAGTGATAGCAGGGCAGGTAGGGTATTTGCCTTACACACAGCCTGACACTGATTCTCAGTGTCCCATATGGTCCCCTGAACCTTCCAGGAGCGATTTCTGAGCACAGTGCCAAGAGTAACCTCTGAGCACCCTTGGGTGTGACTCAAATAACAACAACAATGAAAAAGACTATCAACATAGTTCTTTTAAGCAAGAACTTCCTAAACTGTATGAACAGTTTGTTTTCAAAATAGTATCAAGAATTTTATAAGCCTAAAGATTAGTGGAATGAACTTTATTCAAAATAAAAATGTTAAATAAATGTAAACTAAGTGAAACAATGTTTGGTTTTCATTTTGCAACTGGGAATCAAATGCAACAATAAACAAATAAATAATAAATTTATCTGCATAGTCATCATATAGCCTCTTCTATAGATATAATAGTGCTCTGTCTGTGCCTCTATACTTCTCAGCTACAGATAATTCATAATTAATATGTACATACATATAAATTTAACTTCCAGTGAATTAGTATGATGGTTAGCTATCCCTGAATAAAGGATTTCATGAAAAATGGAGCTGAAAAGATAATAGTAAAAAAATGTGTGAATCTAAGGAATTTGTGTGGAAAAATAGAACAGAAGCATGATATATGGATTGTTGGAAGATTATATATTACACTGTTTGAATAGTCACAAAAAAAGACATTCAAAATGTAAGAACTATACAGAAGAAAACTGAAACCAGTAAAGAGAAATAAAAGACAAATAACATATAAAAACAGTTTAATGATTTTGTCTAAAGATTTTCTTTTATTCTCTACCATTTCACTAGATAACTTTACCTGAGTTAACACCTGTTGTATTTTTTCAGAATTCTTAAATATTTTTAAGAGATTTAGTTCTTTGAAATAGAAAATCCTTTCAATAAAAAAATCTTTTCTCTATAGAGAGACAAAAAGTAGGAATTTCAATAGAATGCAAGAAAAACACAGGCATTATCAAAAGGCCAAGGAAAACAGTAAATGATAAAGTCTATAAATAAAGTTTTTAGAGTAGGTGCAAACTTTTGTTTAGATTGTTTACTTTGTGTTATACTTAGCTCTCTATTACTAGATTTGTATGTTTACCCTATCTAAATTACTCAATGATGTAAATGACTATCTCTTTAGCTTTATATATATATATATATAGGTTTATATATACATTATATATAAATATATATATTAGTTATATATAAATATATATATGTATATTGGTTTGGGGGCCACACTTGGCCTGTGCTCTGCAGTTATTCCTGGCTATGAACTCAGAAATCATGCTGGCAGGCTGGGGGATCATACATGATGCCGGGAATTAAGCCAGATCTGTCCTGAGTTGACTGCATGCAAAGCAAAAACCCTATAGCTGTGCTATCTCTCCAGTCCCGTGGCTTTATAATTTTTAATACTATTTGGTTATAATCTTTTCAGAATATTGTTCTATAAATTTAAAATTCCACCTTTCAAGTTTGGTTTTCCATTTTTCTTCTACTTGGGAGGGGATTAAACTCTAGGGACTATAAACTGGTATTTATCACTAAAACATAAAGATGTCTATGTATCTTTAAGTATGTATCAGGGGTATTTTAGCTGTTTTTTTTATCTCTACTAAAGATTGAACCCCAGGACTTCATACATGAAAAGCTTGAGATTTTCTCTTGAGCTATATTCCTGGCCTCAACAACTTCTACATTTTATTTAGACGGTTTTATTTATTTTTATTTGCAACAGTGCAAATGTAATATATTACTGTAAGATTGAATTTTTGTCTGCTCAGAGAATGTATTCAGAATGTTATCATCTTTTATAGCATCCACTAGATATATTCACACTTGCCACATAATATAGTCATGAATATGATGACCTCAAAAGAAAAAGTGAGACATAAAATTGTCCCCCAAATAATGAAGAGAAAAATGCAGTACGACAGAGTGGTTATTTCTGTTGCTCTGGGTAATTGTGTGGACATCTTCATTTCCCAAAGGTATGATTTCATTTCAGTTACTTAGAATATTTTTTCTATATTAAACCATTACCTCCTGGGACATGACATAGCTGATCAATCCCATTTTAAGTAATGATATATAATATGTCATGCTTTATTACACACCAAAAGGCAAACAGACAACAACAAAAAAGGAAGTAGGGATAACCTGGTTTTCCAAAGCTCCAAACAACTATTTCTTGGTGTTCAAAATATTATTTACTGTTCAGTGCACTTCAGCTTGAATTAGGCAAGACTAATAATGTTTTATTCTAAACTCTGTTCTACTTATAGGTATCTTTAGATAGAACAATAATGATCAAAGTGAGGAAGAAATAAAAGTGTAAAAAAAAGGTCAGACAAATCATGCTAGCAATAATTTTTTTCTTATATCTGAGAAAAATCATTGACTGAGGATTCTGAACTGTTCAAATATTTTATTCTATAAGATTGTATAAATAATGGAAATGTATAATCAATTCATGATCAAATGTTTGTATTTAACATATTGTCTATGCACTCTTGAGCACTTAGTGTGCCCTTGATGATTAAATGGAAATGTCAAACTAGTGAGACAACTTGCAAACAGAACACACATTCTTTTATGATCTCACATATCTGACAGTCAATGCATATGTGAATAGTTTCCCCACAATGGATAGGGAGAATGAAATCATTATTGCATTTCTTCTTTCACTTTTTTTCTTGACTATACATTTATTTTTCTTGATTGAGAAAATCTTCGTCGTAGGCATCAGTTCTGCTGCAGACTTTTACTTGCAAATGCAGTTACCTTTTTTCTGAAGTTGATCCTTGGTCTCTCTATTGGAGAAAATTGCTTCTTTACTCATTTGTGAATTATTGCTCTAAAATAATACACTTTACTGAGGCCTAACTGCAAGTCTACCACAATTACATTATTTTGTTTTAGCCACTGTCTTACTTTAGTACTACTATGATGAATGCTCTAATAGAAGTAGAAGAATTGACCCATGATGCATAGAAAAAAAATACATTCTGAGAGTCACTGTGATAAATCATACTCAAATAATAATTTCTATGTAGAAACTTTTAAAAAATCATAATGGGTAGTCTACATGAAGGTGTTTAGATAGAAAACGTTAGAAAGGTAAAGACAATTTGTTTCAAACAAACAAAAAATCAAATACAAGCACAGTGGATCATGAAAATGTATTTTAACTATAAAGACAAAAGCTCAAAAACTAGAAAATCCTCCATTCTTATATTTATGACACACATCTATTAATTTCTTCAATGTTTATTTAAATCAATCATGTCCTATTCACTGAGATATAAGCATGGAACGAACCTATATAAAAGGTGCCTATTTCAAAAAATTTGCAACTCAGATGGAAGTTTTGAAGATGATCATTTCTGTAACAGGAGTAGTTTCCAGTAACAAAATAATGGGTAACTAAGCCAAAGTGCTGAAGAACATAAAATGAGACCTAAGTAACAATTGACAAGAAACTTTTGATGATGGCAATAACAAAATACCTAATCTATTTGAAAATGCCAGGGCCAGAGGAATAGTTTTATAGGCAAAGGTATATGTTTGCAGTCAGGATTCTGGGTTTAATCACCAGCACCACATGCTCCATCAAATACCTAGCTGAGTGGAGACTCTGAACACTTCTGGGTATCACTCTAAAAATAAACTAAAAAAAAAAAGAAAAGAAGAAATCAGTAAAATATTAATAAATAAATAAAATAGGAAAAACATTTTAAATAGATAAAATAGCACAGCAACACAGACTTGAAGAGAGTGATTTTAATATGTGGAGCAGAATCACAGGAGCCCAAAGTTCAAATATGAGGTCATCTCAATCTTGTAATCTTATGCCTTTGTAGATAGTTCATTTTGACCTAGACCAATAAGCATGATTGGTGAGGCACTTAAAATGAGATTGAGCAAAATATATAGATTTGACATCTAAGAAACTCATCATTTCGCAGTTAGGTGGATGATGTATTTATTTTAAAGACATGTTTAGAGGAAAACCAGATAACAGTTCATAATTGAGAGATGATTAAAATTCTGATTTAGTCAGCATTATTAAGAATTAGTGAGTGAACTTATCATAAATGAAATTGTGTCATAAATATGATTATACCATGATTAAGCATTATGGAAGAAGTAGAGAAAATTAATTTAGAATTTCTTTTCTTTTTTTTTTTTTTTTTTTTTTTTTTTTTTTTTTTTTTTTTTTTGGTTTTTGGGCCACACCCGGTGATGCTCAGGGGTTACTCCTGGCTATTCGCTCAGAAGTCGCTCCTGGCAGGCACGGGGGATCATATGGGGAACCCGGGGATCGAACCGTGGTCCGTCCTAGGTTAGTGCAGGCATCTTATCTCCAGCGCCACCGCCCGGCCCCCTAGAATTTCTTTTCTTAATTTTACTCTGAACACTTGAGGAATGATGTTAGCAGAAAAGATAAAATAAAAAGGAAGAGGAGCATTATGACTGTCTAAATTTCAGAATAAATGACTTTATCTCTATTGCATTTCAAAACATTGCTGAAATGGCAAGAGGCATAATGGTCCATAGTAAGTAAACTGTGGAACTGCACTTTGTAGAAACAATGCCTCTTGATAGTAGGAAAAGAGATGGTACCTTATCAGAGTTAAAGAAGAGAATCTAAGTGAAAGCTACTAATGATAAAAAAATAATTAGTGCAATTCCATTTTGTTTTGTTTTGTTTTGATTTTACAGAATTAGAATGTAAAGGTATGGTAGGATTTAGATGAAGAGAATCAGGATTAAAATGAGGATGAAAGATATATATTTTCTTTTTCAGTCTCTTAAGCAAGCCTTAAATTTATTCTCTGAAAATTAAAATCAGAAATCTCCAGGCACCAGCATGTCTAACAGAGATGAGTAAAAGTGAAACCTAGATATAGTGAAAATTTCATCTAGATCTTCTTTATAAGATATGTTATAGTAAGAAGACAGATATCTGGACAGGATAATGACATAAATAAACTGATAGGGAAACACCACTTGGCCTTTCAGATTGATAAAACTAGGACAGTCAGGACACTGGGATAAAATTGGAATGAAATGTTTACCCAAAATTTTCTCAGGGTATCTATTTTCTTTTATTTTTCTTTTTTGTTTTTTTTGTTTGTTTGTTTGCTTGTTTGGGGGTCACACCCAGTGACGCTCAGGGGTGACTCTTGACTATGTGCTCAGAAATCACTAGTCGCTTGGGGGACCATTATGAACACCTGGGGATCAAACCGTGGTCAGACCTAGGTTAGCATTTGCAAAGCAAACTCCCTACTGCTTTGCTACCCCTCAGGCCACGTGGGCAGACATTTTCTTTTGCATTATTCACTTTGTATGTAGAAGGTTAATCTACAGAATGTACTTGTACTTGAAAAGATCATCAGCATGTTCTGCTTTGTATAATATTATTGTGCTTGAATTCTTACTGAAAATGAATATTTGAGGTCCAATAGAGTACCTGTCCCTGTACCCATATTCTGGAAATAAAATTAATCAAACAGAAAAAATGTTATTACTTCTTACTTGTTAGAATAATACTTTTTAAATTAATTTTTGAATTGTATTCATCAGATAGACTCCTCCATGAATTATCTCCTTCATAGCCTCTAGTAGGTTCCATAAAATCTCTGCAATAAATTCCTAAATTGTGGTAAGTTAATATAATATAAATATATTCTTTCAATATTCAGTCATTTATTTCATATCTGCTAAATCTTTAGAGAGAATCTATCTTTGGTAAAGATATATATATATATAGTATATCAGGGAAGGTTCTAAAACAATACTATATATTATATGCAATATATATAAGCATATGTATATATTGTAATCATATATACACTATTTTATTCATATATATAACAGATACACAATATAATAGTATTTATCATATAATGTATAAGTACATAATATTACATGATATTACAATATATTACATTTTATTGCATTTTTAACCTTCCCTGATTCAAGACAATCTCACCTCATCATTATTCAGGCTTTATTATAGATATTTTTAAAATAATTTCACAATTCCAAATGATTAAGGAATGAGCATATATTTTTGGAAATAATATCATAGTTTCAAGGGAGTACGAAGTGAAAACAAATTTTTCTAAGCTACAGTTCATCTTTCTGTACACACAAGGGATTCAACATACTATGATTCATTCCTAGTATATTGCAATTTTTGTCCAAAGAATGCTTGGGGAGGCTGTTATAGATGTGATAAAAAAGAGTGAAAAAATATGTCATTACTATACTGAACATTAATTTTAGAATAAAATTTAAAAGAGAAGAACAAATTTTATTTTATCATATTATGTTTGTTTCTTCTTTCCAATATAATATGAGTATGTACTTATATATAAGAAGATGAGAAATCCTGCTTTGAAACATATTAGATAATAACAGAGTGCTTGTTTTGAAGCAGATTAGATAAACATAGAGTGTTTTTACAGAATAAGAACTGAAATTACTAGTATACCCATAAAAATGTTTTATCAAATACAATAGATAATTAAGGAAACATATCCAAAGGTTATCAGATTATCAAAACTTAATAACCAAACATTTTTTCTTTATACATTTTAAAAAAGTATAATATAGTAGACTATAGATGCAGATTTTTTAATGAGTGTGTTGAAAACACAACATACCTGCTACTGAGCCAACATTCCTTTACAAATTACTTTTGTTGCTATGGGTAAAGTAAAACTTCTCACCATGTAAAATATTAAAAAGCATTGAATTCTGTTGACAATGTGAATATAGTAAACCAATTATGAACACAACAAAAATGCCTGTGGGTAAAAATAAAATGGGTCAAAAAGAGCAGCTTTTATATTATTGCTATTATAGATGTTCAGATTGCAGTTAAATTCAAGAAAATAAATCAAGGAACATTTAAAATAGTTCAAACCGATAACTAATAGAATATGGCAGAATAATTAATTATTAATTCAAATAATCATGTATGTACATTCATATATAGACATATTTATCAATTCGTTTTCTTACATAATATAGAAAGAAATCAAACCCAAACTAAAAAAGCTATGGTAGTTAGCTTTTGAGAAAAATGTATACAGCAACTAAAGAGAACAAGACCGCTGAATTAATTCATTTATAAGTTTCCGGATGTGTCTGTCATTATTTAAAAACTGTCCCATCTTATCTCAGTTACAACTTCTACTACACCTGTGTGGCAAGTTTCCAAAATGCAAATGAATCTAAAATACAAGTGATTATTTTGTATTTCAAGGAAATAGAAGTTGTCACAGAGACACACAAATAGAACAAAAGAGAGTGATTGACTATTGTGATAATGATAGGGCTTTAATAACTGTCCTTTTGAGCTTTCAAATTGTGTAAAATTACTCCTCACACATGCAGATGAGAGGAAGGGTTAACTTTTGCAAGTTAAACTTCTGATACCTCCAACAGAAACACACAGGAATATACGGGCCTGAATCATAACACAGCGGTGGAGCATTTGCCTTGCACGTGGCTGACCCAGCATCCCCTATGGTCCCTCAACAGGTTTCATTTCTGATCGCAGAGCCAGGAGTAAGTCCTGAGAGTCACTAGGTGAGGACCAAAAATAAGACAAAAGAAACACACACAACTATAATCTCAAAATATTTTACTAAACATAGCATTCTACCTCAAAGTTTGGATACTACATCCAACGTAATGGTAAGGACCTTACCATTTCAGGTAAAAGAAATATTAAAGGGAAGAGAAGATCAAGTCACAAATTTGAAAAGTGCATGTTTTTTTGCTCCATTATATCCAAAAATATCTTTCTGGGGATGCAGATTTTCTCTCCAAATATTTTTGCTGAACTGGAAGGTAGAATTCTTGATGATATCAAAGTTCTTAGTCATATTATTGTTTCTGACTACTGGTTTCTCCTATCATTCGTAGAGTAGCTTTTTCTGAAATCTCTCAGCAAAAGGATTATGGTGTTTTCTCTTAAATCTGATTCAAAGTTCTCTGAGCTCACTTTATTTTTCAGTCAGCTGTCCAAAATACAATAATCAAACAATAAGCATTTTAAACTTTCATAATAATAATTTTGTATCTACAGACATTTTTATCTATAGAACTTATCAGAAAATTTTGTTCCAGAAAGTCTAGTATTTCTCTTTAACTATTTGTGCATTTTTGCCTGAGAATAGAAGACATAAAGTTGATAGCAAGTAAAAATCATTGTGTCTGCTTTGTACCCAACTCGAATTTCTTAAAGATATTTTCATTTAATGTCAATTTGTATATTTAAGAAATTGTAGTTAAAGGAGATATATTTTTGTCCACCTTTCATTTAGCTCACAATGTACTCATGTGAGTAAAATAAATAATCTAAGCAAAAATTGAAAACATTTAGTAAATGCATATTCTATTTACTTAAGATGATTTACTTCCAGTTGCCATTTTTCTTTATTTCTAAATAGAAGAAGTGAAGAAAAGATGAGGTGTTTCTGATATTAACTTCGTTTAGCATTCTTCCCTAAGGCATGTCTTTCTTACAAATATGAGATAAATGAGAGAAAGGGGTAAAAGACTTATTGGTTTGGGACTGAGAGTACAGCTATGTAAGTAAACTCATCGTTTTTCATTTTATCTTTCCATACAGTGCATTTTTTGTAGTGATGTTCAAAATTGAAAGTTAAATGGATCTAAAAAACAACATGTAACAATAGTTTTTTAATCAATAAATCCATTTTCACAAGTAAAAAGAAATGGTCAGTTTAAAAATTAGTTTAATGCATGAATCTAAATCTTTAAACTCTCCATTAAAATAACTAGATTTTCTTATCTAACTGATGTCTCAATTGAAATATTAAATAATGCAATTTATCATCTAGGAATTACTGTATTGCTCTTAAAATGGATTTAAATGACACCATTAAAATAATGTCATCATAGAAAAGCACTATAAATGATCTAACTCTCAATGCCTTCAAATAGATGAAATTAAAATGGAATAAATTTGTATTTCCTCTATTCCTCAAAAAGTATTGATATTTTATGAATCATCATTTTTTAGCATCAAAATATTACAGACACTTAATACCATAGAAGAAAAAAAATGTTGGTTCTTTTGGTTTAATTCATCCACTTCCCCAGAATGTCAAAATTTAAGTTTGACAAGAAGTACTGATCTCCAAGTAATCAGTCAATAGGTAGATGCTGAGGAAATGAAGTAAAACTAGGCAACATGTCTGGACAAGCAATTATGGTGTCATTAAGCAAAGTTCACATAATCTCTTCCATGAAAATTGCAAATGATATATGCTATTAAGTTGCATGTCATTAGAACAGCCCAGCAGGACCAGCACTCATCTGTCTTCTCAGGCCTCCTTCCCCTCTCCTTATTCTCCATTTCTCTCTCGTCCACATAGCTCTGCTCCATTTCAACAAAAGACCAGGTTGCTACATATCAACAGAATGCAAGATGATT
>PVKC010045270.1:0-11448 GCA_004027635.1 Crocidura indochinensis | reverse complement strand
TCCCTCCTTTAGAAATAGGGAAACTCTTTCTTGGGGATTTGTTTCCTCCCTTCCTTGAACTTCTAAAAACAATAGGAGTCCAGCTGAGAAAAACCAAGTTTCTAGATATTTCCTATTTTCTCCTAATCCTGATTTTGCATTTAAAACAAGCTTGCTAAGAGTTACCTTGAGGTGTGATCTTCTCTCTTGTAATTTAGAATTTTTAGTCACACCCATAGCTTAGGTATTGTTATTACAATTATTCTTCACCTGTGGCTAATTTTACCCCTATAAATCCCCCTGCTCAAAAATTAAACTTGTCGTACTCTTACCAGAAATGTGTTGACCCCACACATACTGCGTGTGGTATCATTATTTCGTATTTTATATTCGTCTGCTTGTGTTACCTGTTTTTCTCCCATGAAAGGATTATGACCCACAAGAATTGCTGAGAGGGAAGACGTCTAAAACACCATATGATCCCCTGTGCCTGCCAGGAGCCATTTCTGAGAGCAGAGCCAGGAGTAACATCTGAACCCTGCCAGGTGTGATAAAAACACAAAACAAAACAACAACCAAAAAACCACTGGTCGGATAGTTATTTAAAATATGTATTGATGTATCCATCTTTCATCAAGCACTAATTTAACTTCTGTATGTCATCTCCTTTCTATTAAAACAAACAAACAAGCAAACAAACTCTAAGTGCTTAGAAACTGGCTTTTTCTCGTTCCTCCATTGGTACTATCATAGTTAAAACCAATTTTATTTTTCACATAAATTGCATGGTAACTTAATTTAAATGGTCTTCTTTCTTACACTTGGTCACCATTAATAGCTTGCTTATTCTATTATAATGAGAGTGATCCTTTTGAAATATGATTTTGTAACTTCTCTGTTCAGAAGTATTCAAATTCTCACTAAAAGAAAAATCTAAGTTTTTTTTATTGTCTTCAAGGTCCTATGTATGTTCTAACTCAACTTCATTTTATATTTATTTTCTTTGCTTAGTTTTTTCTTTTTTTTTTTTTTTGGTTTTTTTTTGGGGGGGGGGCACATCCATTTGAAGCTCAGGAATTACTCCTGGCTAAGCGCTCAGAAATTGCCCCGGCTTGGGGGAACCATATGGGACGCGGGAGATACAACCGCAGTCGTTATCTTTCCTTGGCTAGTGCTTGCAAAGTAGACACCTTACCTCTAGCGCCACCTCGCTGGCCCCTGCTTAGTTATTTCTTATAATTCATCTGTCTTTTTGTATAGAGTAAAATTTTCAAACTTACTTTTAATTCAAAGACTTTTGTACATCATTGTCTCTATGGATAAAAGACTTTTTCTTTGATAGCTAAATAGAAAGCTTTTCTATTTTTTCAAGTCTTCTAATAAAGATATTTCATCTTTCTAAGATTTGACACTTACACACACATAAATGACTATATTATCTCTATTATACTCTGAATTTGCTTCAATAATATCATTGTAAGATGTTATATGTCTGCTGCTATATGCTTGTTTGTGTATATCTATGTTTGGTACATAGTATTCACTTAATGCAAATTAGATTAGTAGAATAATAAATAAATGTTGGACCAATTGATTAAAATTTAAATGAAATGCTATAATTTATTTCTGATTATTTTGCAAGTAATAAATATATAGATCATATAATTAGGAATATAAAATATCAGTGCTTTAAAAATGATTGCCAAAATTTTGACACATTTTATTTTCCTTCATTTCATTATATATATTAGTTTATGAATAAACTGAGATTATATTTGTAAAATATCCTGATATTTAATCTCACATTATATAATAGAAATTTTATAGATTATTTTATCAGCACATGTTGATTTTTTATAAACATTTATAATAATAAACATTGCCAGTTTTTAATAGTTTGGCATTTAAATCACTATTTCTAAATCTTTTCTATTTAAGCAATTCTTCTTGGGGGCTAGAGTTATTAATAGTACATAGAGCATTTGGTTCAGACATGGCTAACCTGGGTCAAATCCCCAGCATCTATCTCATGGTCCCTGGAGCCTGGCAGGAGTAATTTCTGAGCACAGAGACAGGAGTAACCCCTTAGCTCCACTGCGTGTACAGAAGTAATACAGACAGTAAGGAACTTTTCTGGAATGTGGCAAAAATAATAGGATCCTCTATACACTAAATGGTCTCCTGAGGTTTCCAAGGGTGATTCCTAAACACAAAGCCAGGAGTAAATGTAAGCAGAGCTGGGTATAACCCAGACTCTCATCACACATTTCATTCCCTCAGGCTCATTCTTGTATAGGGCAAGGAAGATAATTAAAAGGTCTGATGCTTACATCTTGCAACTTTAATAGCCTGAATTTTTTCCCTAGCACCACCAATAAATCCCTAGTGTCCCTTGAGTACCATCAAATGTGCTCTAGTGTTGCCCACATCAAGTCTAAAGCACCATATTGCCAGACTTCATTTCTGAACTATTGGGTCCTCATCTCTGGATCAAATATTATTTGAAGTAGTTCCTGGCCTGCTGTTGCATTAAAGAATGGCCAATGCCAATACAAAAACAAAGACAAAGAAACAAAGAACTTCTTGCGTATAATTATTTATACACATCAAGTCATTAAATTAAAACTTTATAATACAATGATTTCTGAGTCAAGTAAAAGTGTGAAAGGTTTTTCTTCTAAAAACAAAATGGACATTCCTAAAACATCCTGAAATTAAATTTCTATTCGACCCAGCACCTCCAAGCACTACCTGGAGTGTAATCCAAGGGCCCAAATATAAAATAAGAGATATTTGCTCCCTATGTGCTATGTATGTTCTCTTTTAGCATTATTCACAATATCCAAAAATCTGGAAACAACCTGAATATTCAGGAATAGATGACAGTATGACAAAATGATGGTAAATTAGTGAAATTTATTTGGCCATAAGGAAAGCTAAAGTCATAAAGTTTGATGCTACATAGAGGGACCAATAGAGTATCATGAAGAAGAAAATCAGTGGAAGGAGACTCAGATCTCTCATATGAATATATTTAATATATTTCAGAAAGAAATATAATGATGAAATAATGAGTGTCCAAAGAAAATGGAAACAAAGAACACGAGAACATATAGTAGGAAACAATCCACTTGAGTGGTCTGGAAAGGGGTCAATATTTATGTTGGAAAAAGCATTGAACTAAAAGGAAGAGGTGGTGCTGAAAAGTGGTAAGGTGTTATATTTGAAATTCTACCAGCAACAATCCTGCAAACAACAGTTCAAGAACGTATTTGTATATACATATATAGGCATATATTGCCTCTCATTGAAGCTGCTGATAATTAGTAGGAAAATGGAGTGGGAGGATCATTGATAAAGGTAAGTGGAAGTGGACATTAATGAAGGGATTGGTGTTAAAATATTGCATGCATGTAAACCAATCATAAATAACTTTGTAACTTCACAATGACTGAATAAAAAATGATCAAAAAAACTTGAAAGGTTTTTAATTTTCTAATCACACTAGCTGCCTTTAAAGTTCCGGTAATATGCATCCTTTTAAGAAGAAGAAAAAACTAACTTCATTTAATCAGTAATAGTTCAATAACCATTCATTTAGAAACTTGTAAACAATGAAGGTAAATTTTGCTAGCTGGCAGTTGTCTGTTTTCTAAATGTTTTTAGACTTGTTTCTAAGTTGCCTCTCTGCCCAACTCTCCTGTCAAGCAATGCATGTATCTGGAACCATGAATACTGTCTTGCAGTAAGAAAAGAATTACTCCAATTTAATTCATTAGAATTGGCTCCTTGCCAGAAACTTTCATCATTCTTTTTCTAGTGTTGACCTGATCAAATGCTGTCTTGCAAGTGATCCAGTCACCACCTAATTAAAGGGGTGTGTATTGGTGGTAAATAAAACACACTGCAATTTATAATGACTTTATTTTCAAGAATTGTTTACTTATGGGAAAATGAAATTCCTTCTCTGTAAATTTAAACACCATCTCTAACAGAATCTCCACATCAACACAAAGGAATTTACCACAAAGAAATTTATGTCTCCGATTTCCCCAAGGCAAAGGACCAATAGCACAATTTATGGGTAGAAATAATAAACTATTACTTGTTTCACTGTGATTTGCAAGCCACAGTTAAATCCTTCCTAAATAAAATAATTTATTTAACTTGCCATCCACAGTATCCTAATGCTACTATTATAAAGATCCCTTGGCTAGTGAATTTCACTGCTTTTAGATATGTATTTATGATTCAGGAAAAAAGTCTTAAAAAAAAAAAGGCTATTTTAAAAGCCGAGAATTTTTTAAACTTTTCTCTGATGGAAGCTTGTAATTAAAAATTATGAAACATAAAGAATAACATTTCAAAATATAAATGACTATTATTATCTATTTATTAAGTCACACTGATGGTACCCAGGGCTAAGCCCTGGCTCTGTATTTAAGGGTCAATTATGGGGTGCCCTGGTGGAACATTTAGGATGCTAGGGATTAAGCCAAAATCAGTGTATAAATGGGCAAGTACCCATTATACTATCTCCCAGCATAATTAACAAAAGAAACATTCCAAAGTAAAATTTTAAAGTGAAAATGATACTTTGAGACTAATAATTAATTTGTAAATAAATTAGCAGTGTGAGTCTAAAGCTATTGGTTTAAAAATATTCAAACACATTTGCATTACAAATACCTGAACTGTAGGTTAAAACAAATTTCTTGATTGCTACCCTAGTTTTGACATGAAGGTATGAGAGGGCCTGAGTATTTACGTTTCTAATCTATTCTCAAAGGATGTCATTGCTACAGTCCCTATTTTGAGAAGCACTCCTCTACACAGGTTCAATCCTCTCATATGGAGGACTGAAGAAAATGAGAAAAAGAATCTGAGATTGTGAAGAGCAGTATACTTAGCTCTCTGTTGAGGATTGAATATTTGAACTCTCATTAGACCTCTAAATTTTAGACATAGTAGCATTAGTTCCAATGTGTGTTGGAGGCCCAGAATTGATCGTTTTGGTGTCATTTTTGTTTTGTTTGGGGACTACAGCTGAAAGTGCTCAGGTATTACTCCTGGCTCTGCTCGCAGGGATCACTTCTGCCAGGAAGAAGCCAAAATTGAAATGAATAGGACTAATTCTGTGCTATATTTCACCTTCTATGCTGTGACCTTGATTTGTTACAGTCTTTTTTTATTATTGTTATATTTTAATTCATTTAAAAGATTATTTTCATCCATCTAAAAATGGTCTCCATGGCATTTTCCCCACACCATTCTCTCTCCATATATTCAAGAAATCTTACAGGTAACTTGAAAGAAAAATATGAGTAATAAAGACATTAACAATTTATGCAAAGAAGCATATATAAAACATCTCTATATGCAGGGAAAAAAGAGTACCTTAGAGTTTAGAGTCTTAAACCAGTCAAGCACAAAGTAAGTAAATAGTAAAAACTGAAAAAATTCCCTAGGTGAAGTATTAGTTCATATCCAAGATAAAAATTTCTCAGAGTTTCAAAATTTTAATGTAATACAATAATTTGATTAAAGGGACATGAGTAATCTGAAAACATAAATAATGAAGATTTAATTTTTTTTATTTAAATCTAAAATTAAAACTGAAGATGACTGCTGCTTTTGAAAGAGCCAAAGTTGCAGGAATTCTGTCTCTGAGTCAATTTATCATTTGTATCTAGTGTTGTGTTTTTTGTTTGTTTTTTAATTTATTTTTAAGTTTATTTAAAGATGGGGCCCGGGAGATAGCAGGGAGGTAAGGCATTTGCCTTTCATGCAAAAGGTCATCGGTTTGAATTCTGGTGCCCTATATGGTCCCCCATGCCTGCCAGGAGCAATTTCTGAGCATGGAGCCAGGAGTAACCCCTGTGCACTGCTGGGTGTGACCCCAAAACAAAACAAAACAAAAAGTTTATTTAAAGAAAAAATGAGACAATTGGTCATAATACATGTTTCAGGAAGAACAAAGGCAAAGTTCTTTTAAAAATTGAGAAACTAAAGAGATGCGAAGAGAAAGAAAAGGTTCAGTAGCTAGTATTTTTTTTACAAATCGTTGAGTCACCAATTAACTCATTAAAGGCCTAGCAGAAGGTTTAATAAGCTTTTCGTTTTCTTTTTTTTTATGATAAGAGTTAAAGAAATACAGTAAAAACTGTTTTAGAGTGGCAATTGTTGTTTGCATAGGCCCAGCAAAATGTGGGAGACATGGAAAGGAAAAACCTTGGTTTAGACACAAGGACACCTTACCCCTGAAGTTTTCTGGCATAAGACCAACTCTAGGTTCCAGGCATCCTAGGTTGTCCAACCCAGGTCATTGTCTGTAGTGCCAATAAGCTTTTTTTTTTTTTCTGAAGTCACTGTTGTTGGTGTCAGTTTTCTGTAGTTAAAGATCCTTGATTCTGTGCATTTCCTACATCGAAGTCAGGATGATGTGGAGTGTCCTCTAGTTTCACCTCACAATTAGAGGACAATGTGGATAGGTCTGCCCTGAAAGCAGGTTGTTGTTGTTATGTCTTCTCGGTCTTAATGGACCTCTCTTTTAAGTAAGTCTATGCTGGTGCAGCAGTAGGGTCTTCTGCGGTAGAGGATTGCTCCCAGGTGATGTTAACAACCGTGGTTGTTTTGTAGATGGCATCCTGGTTTAGGAATGAATGGACAATGTTCGTTCTTCTGAGGGGTGAGCCAGGCCATTATGACAATGTTCAGGGTGTAAGGACCCACTGCATTACAGAATTTGTGTATTCCTATCTCTATTAGATAAGAACTTGCCTGTATGTATAATATTTTCCCATTTTAATGTGCCTATACAAAAGCGGACAATGCCTCACAGCGTTTTATTGGTGCATATGGGACCACTGGAACAAGTCCAATAATTCCTATAATTTGGTTCTAATATGAGCTCTAAATCTAGGGACTCTTCTACCAGAACGTCTTATTGAACACATCATAAAGAGAATAGACAAAACAGTGGGGAAAATCTTCACTGTATAAAAGAATATTTGGTAAGGGTTATAGCTGTTAAGGAAATACATACAAGATATTCAAAAGCTATATATAAATATATGTATGTCACTTTTATGTCTCTGAAATAGTTTGGGGTGTGTTAAATCTGTTGTGTTTCTCAACACAACTTATCATTATTCCTTCTGCTGGTGCCATAGCTAGAACAAAAAACAAAGAAACAACAACAAAATACCTTCGCCCTTTCTCTGACTTCTCATATCACTCAATTGACTGAAAATGTAACCAGCTTGCAAGAAAAATTAGAAAGACATAATTTCTGGGTTTCAGCTCTGATAGGCAAAAGAAGTAAATAAAATGGTGAATATGAATATGAGAGACAATAGATAACATTTGGCACCATCCTCTCTGGGAAACACATTTTCACATATACATGCACTTATCTACTGTGCTTAACATCCAAATGACAACTTTAGTAACAGTAGTTTTGAAAATAACAAAATGCAGTTTTTTTCAATAAATATGAATATATATTAATTTTTCCCATAAGGGCAGGCATTAAATTAAATATGTCACTGAAATATAGTAACTTTATTTTGAATAAGGTTTCAGCACTGCCATATATTTTTACCTAAATATGCAACTACAACACTTCTTACAACAGAAAAGAGAAAAAAATGAATAAGCTAATAAATAGGAAAATAATAGTTATCATAGTCTTTATTCTTGCAACCAAAATGAGGAGATGGTATAACTTTCATAATTTATGAACTACATTCTATTATCATTGCTTCAGCCTATAGTTGGTATTATTTAGATTAAGTTCAAGTGGTACTTGATCTAAACATTTATCCTTAAAGATTCTGCTATCCAAATTTCTGAATTTCTATCATCTTACATTATCTTTTACTATTGTATATTAAAATGGTAAGAGGTGTCTAAAAGGTTGCCCAGGGATTCTTGCTTTCTCTGCCTCTATTATCAATTTGTATATCTATTGAGCCCACTTAATGATAAATCAAAAATAAACTCAGCAATCATAAATAAACATCAGCTTATACATAAATTCATTATTTGCCTCTTGATTCAATGGTATGAGAAGCTCAAAATAACCAGGTAGCAGTGTCAACATCAATTTTATTGCAAATAGCATTGTTTTCTTCCAAGATTTCTTCCAGAGCACTTATACTACTTGAAAAAAATTTTGAATTTGTCTGAATAGGAAGCAAGCACTTAAAGAATGTATTGTTAGCTGTTTTAGTGACATGCATCATTCTTTTTCCACTCTTGACTTCTGGCTTTAGATTCTTGCTGGGAATAAAACAGCGTGATATAGACATCACAGGTTCAAAGAATATCTAATATCCTATAGGCAAACAGCATAACCTCACAGGGTGATGTCTTCCAACTGATGTCAGAAATGATCTCTTATTCTATCTGACCAGTAACTTCAGAATGATGCGATAAAAGTGATATAATCAGTGACTTCCATATAGAAGGGTGGCTAGGGAGTCTGACTCACTTTCTAATACAATTTATTTCTGTGTTGAAATTTGACTGAGCCCAATCTTGGATATAGCACTGCTATTTGACACTAAATTTCTAACTCTACCACCATTTGTTCTGCCATCAACTCACTGGACACTATTTCTTCTCTCCTTCTCCTATCTTCCTTTAGTAATTCCCATTGGCAGAACCTAGCTGAAGCTGTCAGAAAAGTGACTGAAATGTAATAAGCAGACTCTGTCTTCATTGATAGAGTCAGTGAAAAGGCAAGTTTGGATGGATAGTAACTAACACTATCTGACAAAGGAAAATTCCTCAAAGATAGTAGGATGACATGATCATAGCTTCACAATAATGCACAGATTCTCCTCACAAACTCAAAGTAATAATTATTCAGTCAAAGAAAGTTCGGATTATATAGCTCCAGATATCCTTGATCTGAGTCCAAGGAGAAAGGAATATATAGGGTTTTTTTTTTCAAGGACAAAATAAAAATTTAAAATACCCTTTATTGTCTGATAGCATTCTTAAATCTATTTTTAAAAAATCATTCTATGGCCTCAGTCATAATGGTGAAGACACAGATATTAAAATTTTTAAATGATTTCAAATCAGGGACACAAATTCTGTCCTCTTGGCTTTAAAGCCCATGTTTTCATTTATAGCAATCACCCTGCCTCTGTAACGTAATTTCACTTTCCCTTACAAAACCTCTCAGAGCTAAGCTGACATTTTAGTCTGGCAAGATTATTTTTAGTTTAATGATCCCATTGAACTTTATTATCAACAAACCTAAATTGATTTAATGAATTAAATTAACATATACTAAACACACAAAACAAAACCTCAGACAGATGTCTTATTATGTAAGCATAAACTTTGAAAAATAGGTACAATAAATAGAAAACATGATCTCTAGTATATAATAAATAAAAATACATATCATGTGAATGGAGTAATCATTTCTCTCTATGAGAGTATGAAATGCACCCACTCTATTTGATATGTAATAAGCCTTCACTTCTCTTTAAATACAAGGTATTAAACACTAGTTATTTTAACCTTCTCTTTAGTTCTTTTCCAAATGAAAGAAACACCGATATCTACATATCAGAAGACAGAAAGACAAAAATTTACCATTTTAAGAAAATAGGCAAGGTTATTCACCACTAACTCCAAAAGATATTATACTGACATTTTCTGAGGTCACACACAATGGAAGCAATCTATCAGAAAGCCCTAAGTAAGGGTTTGACTTTTGGTACCCTTTCTAAAGTCTTGAACACACTTTAATTATCTTTGAGTTATGCATAATATTGAAGCCAATTAGAATAAGGTTACAGTTTCAAGGGTGGACCCATAAAAAGAAGCCTCTAGTTCTCACAGCAAACACCAAGAGAGCTTTAGACAAGAAATTTCCTGGTTCTGAACCTATATATAATCATGAGTCCTGATTCTCCTTGTCCTAAGCTAATAGAAATTGAAATTGTAATGTGGACATTATTATCCTTTCATGAAAAAAAATAATAATGAATGTCCTGATTGTCCTCCATTGAAGTAGCTTGTCTGGATCAAAATAAAAGACAAAGAAGTCTGTGGATGAAATTCATATAATCACAAAGTAGTCCCAAATATTCCTTCTCCAAATTATGATACTTTGTATAATTCTCCCCCATCAAGACTAATCTACGTTTTTACTCTCCTGAGCAGAATGAAGGCTTCACAACTACCCTTCAAGAACTTTATTGAGGGTCTTTTCTCTTTTACACTCCAATCTACCCCTTTATGGAATTCTTCACCTCTCTCCTCCCCATCCTGGCTCCTAAAACTTCTCATTACAAGATTTCTTTTGTAAAATTAATTCTAATGTGCCACCAAAACTTCAGTTCACTATTCTCTTTTTGGTTCTTAAGATAAAATTTTCAGAGACCGGATATAAAATTGTCAGTCAGACTATTGTAATTCATTTATCTGCAGATTATTTTAAGTTATTGATCATTTACACAGATGCTAATCTTATGTTCTATTTCCTGAAATGTCCATGTTTTCATTTCTTTCTTAGTGAATCTTAAGGCACACCACACCCTTCATACCTTACTACCAGCTGCATTCCCACAGCAGGCATCTTCTTAATGTGACAGGCAAGCACATTATGCTAAGTAGATAATCACAACAATTAACTGAAAAAGGTTATAATTTCATCCTGTTTGGTACAGTTGGCCTGTCAAAAATAATTAGGTTAAAATAGATCTCAAACCTCCCTCTGTAACACTGAGAGAAAGTAAGAAAGAAAAGGAGGGAAAAAGAGAAAATACTTAAAAACTTTTAAGTTGGCCAAATTAAATGGTATAAAATTCTGCTGCTATCCAAAACAATAGAGCGGTATTTAATGAAAGAGTATTTTCATTCAACTAGGGGTGCCTAGTTTCTGTTTTTGTGATTTTCATAACTATCAAGATAAAAATTATAGAGCAGAATTTTAAAACAAGTTAACCACCAATATAAGTAAAATATTCTCAAAGAAATTAAGAAAATAGAGAAATAGTTATATTAACAATTTTGAATCCTGCCCTCTATTTTGCCTGCCCTAATTTTGACACTTTTTAATGGTCTAAAACTGGGTATTTGCATGTTGACATCTTATCAGTACTCGCTATCTAATTAACAATGAGATTTGGAGCACCTCACTTTATCTCTATTCACCACATTCATTACTAATAAAATTAAAAGCTCAAAATAAAGTTCTAAAATATTATCTAGATTTAGCATTCTTTAATTTTCCTACAATTATCTATACTAAAGATAAACACATTTCTACAGGGAAAACAAAAACTAATTATAATACTATTGCTCCAGTTAGATAATACTTTCATTTCATCCTATTTTTGTTTCTTTTTTCTATTCCGAATATATATCTGTATATATATATTACATACATTTCTTACAAATGTATAAAATATTACATTCGTCTTCAATGCTTATTCTTAAAAA
>PVKC010045269.1:0-11445 GCA_004027635.1 Crocidura indochinensis | reverse complement strand
GTAAATTTATGATAGAGGTATATACAGTCTAGAGACTGGTAGGGCCTGAGAAAAATAATTTTGAGCTCAATCCCAATAGGGAAAAGGAGAAAACTATCAGGTTTTT
The DNA here is from genome assembly GCA_004027635.1 of Crocidura indochinensis. Taxonomy (NCBI): domain Eukaryota; kingdom Metazoa; phylum Chordata; class Mammalia; order Eulipotyphla; family Soricidae; genus Crocidura; species Crocidura indochinensis. The sequence continues at coordinate 11,339 of PVKC010045269.1, read as the reverse complement.
CTTGATGCTTTGCTTTGAAAAAGTCTCCCTTTACTTTGAGAAACTTCTCTTTAACAGAAGAGATATCTTCTCCTACCTATGGTTTTTACATTATCCACTTAAGCCCATCTTCACCTTGTCCACCCAAATTCTCTGTCTCACACCAGTAGCAGTTTAGACATGATGCTCTTGCTCAATGTTTAATTCATAGAAAGAGCTTCCTGTTGTCTGAATCCAGGGGGATTCTAGAAATCTTCATCCAGGGACCACATCATTACTTACTTACTTTTTCAAAACTGCCTCTTTTCCAAATTTGTGTCATTTTATGGCTCCATATTTACTTTCCCAGGTGTTTGGCCATAAAAATTCTCCCTGGACTGCAACGATAGTTAACAGATTCTCTTAGGCATATATCAAAAGGACATAAACTTGAGACATAGAATTGATAATTACAGTTAGAAAACTACTAAATATAATCAGATACTTTATACAGACATCAATTTAAATACAAAAATAAGTAGCATATTTTGTTTGTTTTGGGGTCATATCAGCTGTGTGCAAGGGTCACTCAGTGTTGCTCAGGGAATCATTTAGTGTCAAAGGATTGAACCTGGTCTTCCAAAATGTGAAGTATAATACACAAGTATTTTGAGCTACTTCTCTAGTCTAGTCCAGTAGCATATATTTTTATATATAATAGTAATAAGCATTATAAATTTATATAGCAATAGATGTAGAAAATATAATGGAAGAATTTATGTCATTTATGTTGGCTAGAAGTTAACAGCAAAAGGAAAGACCTTGGGGAAGACACCATAAAATTCTATTGAGGGACTATAAAAGAAGTTTTTTTTTATTTTTTTATTTATTTTTTGGTTTTTGGGTCACACTCGGTAGTGCTCAGGGGTAACTCCTGGCTCTATGCTCAGAAATTGCTCCTGGCAGGCTCAGGGGACCATATGGGATGCCGGAATTCGAACCACAGACTTTCTGCATGAAAACCAAATATCTTATCTCCATATTATCTCTCTGTTCCCAAAAGAAGTCTTGAATAAACAATTTTGAACTATGGCCCTCAATGTTTATCATAATAACACACTGTGAAGTTTTAAAGAAAATTTACTAATCTTTACTGGTTGAATAGAATCTTATTAAATTAATACATATAGCTATACCTGTTCCTAACTGCCAAAATTAGATTGCTTCAAATTTTCCCTTTTGTAAACCAGTATATATTATAAACAATATAAACTTGCTCACAAGTATATATTTCTATATGTCCATAGTGCTTATTATATTACTAGACATAGAATTCCTTTTTTAAAAAGCTTCCATATTTAACTTTGGCAAGTCCTACCAAATTATCTCCCAAGAAAGGTGAATAAAAATATTCACCAACATGGTTTTAGTTTCTTTTTCTACGTGTTCCTATTAACACTTAGTTAACCCTCTCTAAAACTTTTTCTCAATCTACTGATCTACCCCAGTGTACATACTTTTTCCCACAAAAATGCTTTCTTACCCTATAATATATTGTGTTGTTTTATTATTATTGTTACTATTATTATTTATTTAGCATAACCAGTGGTATTCAGGGACTAGTCCTGACTGTGCTCAGGAGTGACCCCTACTGTTCTTGAGGATCATAGGTGAGGCCAGGAATCAATCTGGATAACTGCATGTAACTTAAGTACCATAAACTTCTTTCCAATACTTAGTTGTTAAAATTCACTAGCAAGTACTTTTTTGTGTATTATGAACATTAATCTTTAGTTAATTATGTTGCAAATATATTTCAGATTCCTGTTATCCTCATGAAGTAAATCCTGTCTTGTAGGTTTCATGATTTGTGTCAACATTTTACTCCTAGATATCATTTCTAATTTAGAATAGCCTTGGTATCTGCCAGGTATGTAGTAGTCAAATGCTCGTCTAATTATAGCAAAAAAATCAAATTTATGTCCACTAGTTAATGATTTCAGTTTAGCGTATGCTCTCTCAGGTAAGCAGATCTTATCCATGACTCTACAGATAACTGACTGCCCAGATTTCAGGGTGTCTCTGTCTGGCTACCTCAATTTTCTAATGGTTTCAAGAAAAGTAATTGACTTCATTCTTCTTTTTTCATAGTGTAAAATGGAAATAACAACTTCCAATCTGTTTCCATATTGTATTTGCACACAGTAAAGGACAATCTTATTGCTATAATTATTTTTATGTAAGTGCTGAATAGATTATGTTGATGCACTTTGATAAGACAAGGAATTCTGGCTCAGGATCAGATATTAGTGGGGTGACATATAAAAAATAAAAAAAATTAAAATAATTAAAAATTATTTATTATATTACCAAAGAACACTCTTGGACATTCAAGGGAAGCTCTGCAATGGTTGAATAGGCAGGTTTAAATTAGGGGAAAGTCTGGGTTGAAGATAAAGAATTCAGTCTGAAAAAATAGTGATATTTAATATGTCTGATAGTTTCTTATCTCTTTAAGCTGAACACTGTAATATTAAATAAACTGGTTCTTGTTATGTCTCTGAACCTCATGTCTCTCTTGCTGACTTTTCACTGGGATTAAGACACACTGACTGTGTTGCAATTTCTTAAGTAAATAAAGCGGCTCCTTCCTTATAGCCTTTGCCCCTGTTTTTACCTCTATCTTCTGTGATGTTTCTCTGGGCTCTTCACTTACTTTATCTGGTATGCAAAAGTCACCTACCCAATGTTATATTAAAAACTGCTTGCCTAAAATTCCATTACCTGTCTCAATATCTCGATACCACTTCTTCCTAAGAGGTGGCACAATGTTACATACTACATCTGGTCCATGCTATTTACCATCTTCCACATCTTCCACAAGATTGCAAACTTCAGGGGAAAGAAATTTTTCCTATTAACTTCAGTTCACCTCTAACTTCTAAGTTCACATTACAAAAAAAAAGTGTAGGTGAAAACAAGCTTACTAACTTACTGTACTTAACCTTTATATTTCAGAACTTTTTGGTTTAATATTAAATATTATAAACATTATTATAAACAAATATTATAAACATATAATTCACACTGTTATTTAATGTCTATAACCTTCAAACATTGGGGTGTATTTGATAACTAAAAGCATAGTTTATTTGGTTTAGCCACATCTTAAAGCCCATTATGGCTCTAAGCAGTGGTCCTCAAACTACAGTCTGCAGGCCACATATTATTTTTGTTCCCATTTTGTTTCTTCACTTTAAAATAAAATATATGCTGTGTGCATAGAAATTTGTTCATCGTTTTTGTTTTTCTATAGTCTGGGCCTCCAACTGTCTGAGGGACAGTGAACTGACCCCCTGTTCAAGACGTTTGAGGACCACTGCTTGTGTGGGGTTTTGGAACAGATATATGAGATTACAAGTTAGATAAAGTTTGGGGCCTTAGAGTTTTAGGCAGCATTGAGAAGTTTAAAAATTACTAATATTAAATACTACAAATCACTGGATAGAAAATAATTAAAGAGAAGTATAAGTTTGTGTAGGGAAATCCATAGGAACTATGAAATAAATTATTTGAGAGACAGATAATAATATCTGGCTTGGCATGTGGGTAGTAGCAGAAAAAGACAGAAGACAAAATATTCATTATATATCTCTCTAGTAAATTCCACAGAACTTCACAACTGGATCAAAATAGGTAAGCTAACTTTATAGACTAGAAAATGATTTGTTTATAATATTTTCTCCTATACCAAAGAAAAATGATTTGAAATGCTATCTTAAAGTTTCTAATTTTTACTCACCAAAATATAGAAAAATGTCTGATTTATGGAGTTAAAGCTGAGATGCAGGATTTTTAGTTTTTAAAGGATGAATCGAAATGACCACATGATGGTGCCAAAACCTTGGTAGATACTATGGCTTTTCAGAGAAGCTTTAAAACTTGCTACAGCAATAGTGCCACTGTGGCTTATTTTATTTTAAAAACAAATTCAGAGAGCATAAATGCATTTATTTTTGTATTTTCAAAGTGCTATTTATTTGCTTGTGTCTGTTTTGGTACACATCCAACTGTTTACAGGGCTTACTCCTGACTCTATGTTCAGAGATTATTCCTGGCTGGTTGGGGGAACCATATGGGATGCCAAGGGATCAAACCCAGGTTAGTTGCATACAAGACAAACATCCTATCCATCGTACTATTGTTCTGGATCCCAAGTAATTCATAAATAAATTTATTTATTTTAGACATTGTGGTTTACAGAGTAGTTCATGATATTTCTGGCATTCAATATTCTAATGCAATTCTCACCACCGGTGTTAAGATTTCCTCCACAATGGTTTCCCAACCTCCCAGAAGACTGCCTGTTGGCAGGTACAAACATTTACTTAATAACAGTGAAATGGTGATGAACTTATAGGGAAAAATGCATTAAAATTTTTGTGAGCATTGTCATATCTTGCAATGGGGGGGGCTCTTATGTTATTGTCTTATGTCATTTAGTTGCCAATCAAGCATTCTGTTGTTGACTCTGTTTGGTGATGTTATGTGTCTTGTATGATAATTTCATATCAAATTTGTATTCCTATTGGGAAAGCAATATTAAAATTATGGGAGTGTTGTGCAGCTATGTATAGCCCTCAGTGTGATAATCTGTGAGACTGGTATATATCCATAAGTTTTTCCTGCAAGTGGGCCTCTCTTTTGAAATTTATGAGTCTATGGTCTTGGCCACTGTGTAGATATGATGAAAATCTTTGAATCGTAAGTGAACTGCTAGGAACTTCTAGAAGTACAGAGGCATGGGGGAAGGTGGTCCTGCGAGGCTCAAGGATCCCCAGAGATGTCAGCAGCAAATCTAAGAGTCCCTGAAGAGATGAATGGAAAAGTGGCTAAGCTAAGTCATTGGAGTGGTGGTTCTTGTAGGACAAGTAATTTCATCCTTAATATTTTAAAGTCATAGGCCTCAATTGATCAGACATCAATCATCCAATCCTGAACCTTGGATCCCATCTATGGAACTGACATGACTTTCTGTACCAGCATCAGGAATCAAATTCCCCCTAGAGGAGGCCATAATGTCTTGCTGGCACCAACTTGTTCCAGGGTAGGCTCATATGATACTCTGACAACAAGGAAATAGCAACAATATGCTCTAAGGACAGGTTTCCCTGCCTTGCCACCTAACAATGAGAAGAAATCAGAAGACTCTCCATGACACCATGGCATCAACTTAGGAGCTGTGCCAAAACCAAGATCTCTAATTATAGAAGATTGACTATGACAAGTGCGACTGAATACAAATTTTTCTGAGAACATTAAGAAAGAATTTAGAGTTGGATAATTAGCATGCTCAGAGCCTGTAGTTGGTCTTATGACAGTATGTTTCATGGGTAGAGACACCTGCTTTTTTATTAGGCATGGGTATTTCCTTTTTAATTTCCCCAACATTTACTGTACCTATGCAAAACAAAACAAAACAAGACAAAAACAAAAAAACCCTGCCACACTCTCCCACCCTTTTTTCTTTTTTTTTTTTTAATTTATTTTTATCCTCTAGGTAGGGGCACCCTCCGTTTACATGGAACTTTGGAACATGAATTATTTGTTTTGCCTGATACTCTACGTCTTTCTACAAATTGAGAAAATAAATAAAAAACTGGACTGGGCCCAGGGCACAAGTGGTCTCAGCTGCATTGGGTGGAAAAAAATGGTCAGAAGTAAATATCCAAGCCAAAGTAAAAAAACAATAGAATCAAGAGAACCAAACTATTACAAACTAAACACAAAATGGACCCTTTACATTAGTAGACCCTGGGACAAAGGGTAGAGGTATGGGATGCATTCTGGGAACTCTTACAGTAGAGGGAGATCAACACTGGTGGTGGAAACGGCCCTAATTCACTATCACTATATGCCTGAAATACAACTATGAAGAACTTTGTAATTAACCTGGTATCAATAAAAAAATAAAAAATATTTTGAAGTCAAATATACATGAATTATTCCTAATATTTTATATATTTAAAATGAAAATTTGCTAAAACCCAGTTGCATGTTCTCTGGGTGTTGAGAAAAGATACAATCCCTTGTTTGTTGAAGAATGAGACAAATAAGATCTTATATAATTTAATTCTCATTATTTGTGACCACAGAAATGTGTCTTTAGTACTTTGAGAAACTCCACCATGTTTCAGTAGGAAATATACTTACAGGTGGTGAATGTAGATTCTTTGATATGACACAACATAATTTTGAGTTAATATTGTACCTAATAAGTGGTAGATTTAAAATTAATATTTGCTGACTTCTGACTATATACATGCATTAATAAAAATTTAACCCAATTTTTACTATCTGATGGTTGGCCTATAGGTAACTCTCAAATTAGCCAGGTTTTGTTGAATGCAAAATATCAAGTGTATACATCTGTAAACATTAGAGTCAAAATCCAAAAAAATCCTTTAGAATTTATTTATTCAGAGAAAGTGCATCACATAGTTTACATAATTAATCATAATACATTTGCTTAGAGATAAGTGAAAACTAAATTATTAAAAATGGAAAAAAATTAAATCAAAGAGAAGAAAGAAGAAAAAAGAAAAAGTACAATTATGAAAATTACTGTAGCTCCAATGAAATCATCAATATAATGGCAGAAGGTAAGTAAGCTCTTGTTAGCTGTCCATTCTGTTAAATTGGGTTGGTTTTTGGAGATGACAGCATTAATAAATGAAACTTTTCAGAAATTCAAATCACTATTCCTGATACTACAACTTTGAGGGGCATGAACTCAGCTGCCAGGCTTACTGAAAGAAGGAAGATAAAGGGTGATTGCAATTTCTCTAAAAAGCCCTGGCAATCTGCCCCCAAACCAGCGTACCTGAAATATGGTCAGATCAGTGTTCCCAAAAGAAATTGTAGAAGATCAGAGACGAGATAGAGCTAGTGGGAAATAGTGATTCTGGTTGATGGAGGCAGCAGGCATTGCTTCAGCTGGATGGAGGCTTGCCTTGCACTCTCCTGAGATAACCAGTTTTCTGCTCTGTGGGCCAGTGTATCCATAATCTTTTATCGCTCAGTTTATGTCTTGCTCAAAGAAAGAGTGAGTTTATGGATCTGGCCCAGTTCAAATTTGGTGACTGTGTTCGTGTGCATGGTTACAGCTACTGGGAACCTGGATGAAGAATGATATAGGGAGAGAGCCCACATTTGCTCCAAAAATTTCTGGTGAATCAGCCTCCATACATGAAGTGTGGTCAAATTGGTGTCCCTAAAAAGAACCGTCAAGAGTCACAAATGAGGCAGGGCCATTGGGAAAATGGTGATTAAAGGCATAATTTTTAAAAACTTATTTTGGAGTTGTAAGAGAGAGAGTCATTTGTTCACTCATCAAGCATTCTCTTTGAGTGTTTTCCAGGTTCTACTGGGCATTTGATTTCAAGTATTGGCAATCATTCTTAATGCCAGTAACTATCACCTTCTAGAAACATTAATCCCATGAGAACCCACAGTCACAAGAACAGAGCATAAAACATTCAGTGTTATCAAACATGAATGCCATAAAATCCTAAGAAGCTGGCAGTAGAGAATTGCAGAAAGCACCAAACCTAGAACATATACCATCCAAATTATCACGTGCTACAAAGTTCAAAGATACTGAGTGTTCTGACATCAAGAATTACATATTTCTGGGGCTGGAGTGATAGTGTAAGTGTGTACAGTGCTTGTGACTTACATTGATCTCCAGCATTCCACATGGTCCCTTGAACAACTGCAGGAGTGAATTCTGAATGCAGAGTCAAATCCTGAGCATCATTGGGTAACAAACAAAAAAGTAATGAATATTTTACTTCTTCTATCCAGAGGTCATCAAATCAGGGCCTGTAGACATATCATCTGCATTTGATAATGACTTCCTATTGGAACACAACTACACCTACTCAGGTATATGTTGTCTATGGTTGCTTTGATGCTAAATATCAGAGCTGAGTAATTGCAACAGTGACCTTTCTGCAACGCTTAAAAGCTTCAATAATTGCCTCTTTCAAAAGAACATTGACTGACACCTGCTCTACACCCCCGCCCATTTAGAATTACAGTTTCTTTCATTTTTAGAGTTCTATTCGCCTCAAATACTTTCGATGACTATTGCTACCAAATGCAACCATAAATAAGGAAACTCAAGTAAAAGAGCTTAAGTACTGACAAAAGTGACCAACAAAATTCATAAATTTTGTATTTAAATTATAGCATGATTATGGAATGCAGATGCAAATAGATTTGATCAGAATTTTGAAGCTAATGATTAGTGACTATGATTTGGATCTCTTTTAGAGATTTTTAAAGAAATGAAGAGTTAAGAAGTGTTATGTGTGAGTTATTATTGGACATTAATTCTCAGTTTCAGGAGTACTGAGTTCATTCGCTTTGAAATATGAGTGTGGATAAAATATTGTAAATTTAAAAGAACTCAGAATTAGACCTTGTCAACATTTTCTTTAAATAGCGATCTAAAGATTGTCAGAGGGAAGGGATTAGTGTGGCAAGTTTGGTGACTAGAATTATCGATAGCAGGGCTACAAGACACAAATATTATGTCTTACAAGGCTTATTTTGCCTTGTTTAATTTAGAAAAGAGAAAATGTGGGTTTTTTGGACATAGGTAGCAAGCTTAGAATTAGGTAAATTGTACTCTCAGATTAGTATTTTCAGAATACTATAAAACCTTCAAAAACAGCCAGGCATTGCCTCATACCTTCCCTCCCCCAAAAATAAAAACAACAATCTGAAAACAAAACCTTGCAGATCAAATCAAAGGCCTCTGAAAGAAACAAGATAGAAAAAGTTATTTAAAGCCAGAACTACCTACCATACAGCAGGTAGGCAGCTTGCCTTGTGTGCAACCAATCGGGGTTTTATCCCTGGCATCCTCTGCCATCCTCTGCGATCTTTCCAGGATGATTCCTGAGTACAGAGCTAAAAGTAATCCCTGAGCATTGCTCGATGTGGTCCCCCCCAAAAAAAATCATTTATACCTTAAAAATATTCAGGACAGGGACTGGAACAATAGCTCAGCGGTAGGGCATTTGCCTTGCATGCTGCCTACCCAGGACGGACCCGGGTTTGATTCCCAGCATTTCATAGGGTCCCCTCTCGCTAGCCTGTCCTGCAGGTAGCAAGATAATAGGCATCAGCAATTCAGCTGAAACATAAGAAAAAGGGGGCAGGAGGTCGACCTGCAAAATGGCCACAGAGTTTATTGTTCTAAGAGCTCAACTTTTAAGGCAGGGGTTACATAACATGGTCACCTAAGGATCACATGTTAGGATTACATAAGCCATGAATGTTTACATTTTTCATCCTATATAAGGCCATCATGCATTCAAATGGCTACTTCCTGGAGTGTTCTGCTCTTCACCAAATAAGAGAAGAATAGTGAGAACTATGACTACACAGTAAGAGCTATGTCCTTTTCTGTGCCATTTGACACATGGGCACATGGACTCCTTACTTAGGGCAGCTCCTTCTGCATATCCCCGGCTAGCCAGGTAGCTCCCAACAGTCAGGAGTGATTTCTGAGTGCAGAGCCAGGAGTAACCCCTGAGCATCTAGGCGTGTGACCCCCCAAATATATTCAGGACAGTGCCAGACTGTACAGAGGGAAGGCATTTGCCTTGTTTGAACACTGCTGACTTGGGTTGGATTTCTGGCACTGCACATACCTTAGTCTGCCAGTAGTGATCTGTAGAGCCAGTATAAGTCCTGAGCACAATTGGGTATGGCCCAAACCCCAAAACTAAAAATCAAAACAACTTCCCAACCTCTACCAAATTCAGGACATCCTTGGTGCTATCAATGTAAAACAGCAAAAATAAACATTTAAATCTGAATGTAAGTGTATTGCACCGAGAAAGACAGGCATCTGCCCTTTTCGGGAGCAGGAGGTTGGGAGATGACACATTGCTGGGAATTAAATTCAGGCTTCATACTTGTGAAGCTAAGCTATTGGTTTGGCAAGGCCAAGACACTTAAAAATAAACTTTGGTTCTTCATAAAATAATCACTAAGTCTCATCTTTTTTATTGTCATCTGCATCATCTTGACAGGTAACGTGACAGGTCACCTTAACATAAACTATATCTTTTAAATCTTCATGGGAAGCATAGTTTTATTTTTTTCTCTTTGACAGAGGTAAAATGAAAACTTTGAATAAAGTGACTTTTTTTTTTTTGGTTTTTGGGTCACACCCGGCAGTGCTCAGGGGTTACTCCTGGCTCCATGCTCAGAAATTGCTCCTGGCAGGCACGGGGGACCATATGGGGCACTGGGATTTGAACTGATGACCTTTTGCATGAAAGGCAAACGCCTTACCTCCATGCTATCTCCCGGGCCCAAAGTGACTTTCTTAAGGTCACATAAGTCTGTTTCTGTGACATAGCTGTGTTGAATTATGTTTATGCTATGTGTTAATGCAATCCTTACTTAATATGTTAAAAATAATTGTTGGCATTTATGTAGCTTATTAATTGATTAGTTTTTTTTTTTTTTGTGAGAGAGGGGACATATCTAATGGTGGTCAGATCTTACTCCTAGTTCTGCCCTCAGGAATCACTCCTGATGGTGCTAGGGGACCATAAGTGATGCCAGCATTTAAACCTGGGTGAGCTGTGCAAGTCAAGTGCCTTACTTTGTGATATCATTTCTCTGGCTCCTGGCATATTTTATGTATTTGAGACAAATTTCCAAACAGATTAATCAGAGTGTTACAGTGCTTTTAGTTGGAAACCTCATTTTCGGGTCTATCATAAGGAAATGACTAAAGTTACTTATTACAGAATTTTTATTTTAATTTAATTATATTCTATTTTTATTTTAATTCAGGCTCTGTGGTGTGCAATAGTGTTAATATTGTTTTAGAACTACAATGTGCCTGCACCATCCCTGTCATCGGTATGTCAACATCCTTACACTACAGTTATGAAATCCCTTATCATCTCCACAATCCTCCATTTAGCAATCTCAGTTCTATAGGTAGACTCTCAGTAATTGCTATCAATGACTATTATGAATTCTCTTATTGTGCTTCTTTTTGTACCACATATGAATGAGATAATTTGGTATCTTTTTCCCTTGACTAATTTTACTCAGCATGATAGACTTCACTTCCATCCAAACTGCAGAAAACTGCAGGGTTTCATCTTTTCTCATATTTGAATAGCGGTTCAATATGGATAGATAGGACTCTTTTGTCATCCACTCATCCATTGTTGAACACTTCGTTTATTTTCAGATTTTCCTATTGAGAATGATGCTGCAATAAACAGGAGTGAAAATATATTTCCAAATTAAAGTTTTGTGTACTTTGAAAAGATGCCAAG